>WTSP01004568.1:0-100031 GCA_025331215.1 Actenoides lindsayi | reverse complement strand
GGGTGAACTTGTAGAGTAGGGCTAAGGTTGGACATGATGATCCCAAGGGTCTTTTCCAACCTGAGTGATTCTGTGATACCCTGAAATCAGGCTATCCACAGAAGAGGACCACTAGCCTAGAGGACAAGAGCACAGCCTCAGGAGTCATTTGCATCCACATCTGTCAAGTGCAGCTGAGTGTTCAAGAGTAATACATACAATCTGAAGTGGTCCTGAGAGAATGAATTGTCTTCAGTTTAACTTGGGATTTTAGTGTTGCCTTCTCCAAGTACTCAGAGAGCTCCAGTGCATCCAGGCAATGTTCCTAAGCCCCTAGAGCTTAATGAGCGTTTGTTCAGGTCATTATTCAGTTAAAAAAGAATAAATAAGCCAACTTTCCAGAAGGTGCATTGTTTGTTATTAGCACTTTTCTACCCATTACTCTTAGTTTTAGAGAAAAACCAAAATGATGTGGTTTGAGAAACTGATCAAACCACATGAAAAGTGAACAATTGTGACCAGCAAACCTGAAAATGATCGGTTCAAATTATTAAGTAAATATAGCACTTAGGGTTAATGAAGCTACTTACACACCACTGGGACTGGTTTCAGAGCTATTTGCCAACCAGACAGCAGCTTAAATTTGCAGCAAATGCTGGGCCTGATTCATCGCTGTGTTTTCTATCCCCATGTGACTCCAATGCCTGTATTGCAGAGTAATGAATCGAGTTCACTAGTCAAGATGCTCAGTCCCTCGGCTCACACCAGCCTGTCACTTCCTGTTTGGAGAGGTCTGGCAGAACCGAGTTGGATGTTATGCAAAATTTAAATTTTAGTTAGTTTTCAGGGGGGGAAGAGGCAGTTGGTGGGACACAGGAATAAATGCTGAGACACCACACAGAAGTAAACAGTGTTTTGTGATGCCTTATGAAAATTCTTCTGTTGTTTCCTAGCCATGCCTATAGTTTTTCTCCTAGTCCTAGTTTTATCTGAGAAGCAGAACCACAGGCACAAAGATGGCCTGGCTGCACAGGGTTGTCACTGCTTTGAGTCCTTAGAGTGCTCCTCAGAGATGTCTGCAGAAGGACTTCCTCAGTTGAGGGTCTTAGGCATGCAGAAGTAACTCCAGAGCACAAGGCTGCTAGAATTCCTTCTCTCTCTATGTACCAACTCCAGATTTTCACTGTGAAAATGAAAACAGTATCTAAAACCGAACCGGATATTTCTACGCTGATTTAACATGGGAAACTTCAAATTCATCATCGAGATGATTATATTCTGTGCAGCCTGTTTAGCTGTTCTTTCTTAATAGTAACAACGCTAGGAGATAATAGCAATGCTGATTTGCCCATGTGTGTGGCAGTGCCGGCAGCGGGAGGAATGCTCAAGGGCAGAGATGAACAACTCTGACTTCTGCAGGTTCGTAGTTCACGTATGTGAAACACTGCAGCCGACAAGATGAACACTGCTTGGCTGAGAAGAGAGGAGGAGGAACGTGTAAGGGAGAGTTCTGCCACAAGGAGAGGTCAGCCCCCAAAATACTTTCCGTTCCCTGGATGGGGAATGGCTAAAGCCCTGTTTTTCATGAACCAGAAACCTCATTGCCAGCTACCTGCACATCACATCCAGAGCCCTGTAGCTGGGATGTGGAAGGATTTATAAACATGTAGGCTGGACTTTTATTTCCTGATAATCTAGTTTAGTGTGACAAATAGCCCCAGAACAGGACACCCGCTGGCTCTCACCATACACGTCACTTGGACGGCCTCCAGCTTTCCAGTGCCTGAGGTGTTGGCTTCCTTCCCAGAGCTTCCCTCTATCTGCAGCCCTCCAGCAAATTTTCATCACTTCAGCCTCTTCCGAGGCAGTGACCCTGCTGTACTTGTCACATGGTGTTCTCGAGATAGCCATGACACTTAGAAATGGGCCTGAGTGCCAAGCACAATTTAGGGAGTTAGATGGTACTTCACTTTCTTTACCATACATCTGCTCCTTCTCCTTCCTGCCCTCTTCCTCCCTCTCTACTCCTCCATCCAAAGAGGCCCTGGATGAGGTTGTAAGTTGCTCTCCACACACTACTCTAGCTCTACTGTTATCTTTCTAATAGCCAGCAGGCCAGTCAGATCCTCCAAGAGTGAGTTTACCTTCCTGTGAAATGGGGATATCATTTGCTTATTTTGCTAGACAGCTCCAGGCTCAATGGCTCCAGTTGTTAAATCATGTTTAAAACACCTCAGAATGGACTTTCAACACTACTTGCACCAGATGCTTGCCTTTATTCACTTCTCCGTTACCACTCAGCCATTTTCCCACCAACTTAACCAATTTGTTGCCCATTTTAAACTGTGAAGCAATAGAAGGGATCCATGTTACCTCTTGGACAGCAGCTTGATTAAATATTAACAATCCTGGCACCCCAAAGCCCCAAACATCCAGTTGATGGAATCAGTGTTTCTGAGAATATCAAATATTGCTGCTGAGATCTACATCAGTCAAATGAAGTGGTCTAAACAGATTTCATGAACTCAGGGATATCTTCAAAGAGGCCTCAGCCCATCTCAAGAGTGCAAAATGTTATTACAGCAGGGTGGGACTTACTGAACTAGCCTTTTTACAGGCAGCAGGATGTATTGAGATAGGCAGATGGGTGCATTTCCAAGGTGCCGAGTTTACCATTTTGCTTGGGTATTGTGGGCAAAGCCTGGTAGACATTTGCACCTGCAGGAAAGATGCTCTCCATTAATGCATACGAGCACACGTGGCATTGCTCCATCTATGTGTTGATACAACTGACACAGCCTCGTGTGCTGCATCCAAGAGCAAATGCTGCTGCGTACCTTGCGCTCACATGCAAGGCAGACTTTTGTCTAATCACTTTCTGATTATGCCTGAAAATTCACCTATTGCATTCCCTGCATCACTGCAGTCCAGTTCTTACACAGAAATCATTAGCTTATGGAAATACTCCCTTTTTTACCAGCAGACGAAACCATATGCTCATCCAGAGGCAATTACTTCTCTAATACAAGTTCTATAATAACCTTAAACAGTACAGAATGGTATAATTGTTTGCTTTAATAAACACTTCAGAGCACTTTAGCTGGACTGTAAAATGACTTCACAAAATCCTGTTTCAGCTTCTTCCAGTCTGTCTGCAATGACCCCAATACTTCTGGCCATTTATTTTTTTTCTTGGAATTTTGCTGTGACATCCAAACAGGGACGTTTTGAATCGCAAATGTGAACAGTTAAGAATTCTTTTCTCTTCTTCTTTTAAATGATTTTTCATCATTTGTGTTGGAGCCAAATATCTATCAGAGTAAAATCAATAGCAGCTCCCAGAACTAAGAGAAAATGCCCCAGACTTAATACGCTTCATGCACAGCCACTGCAGCTGTATATCTAGAAGGAAAATAATAAGAGTGACTCATTCTACAGGTTACTGATGTTTGAAATAAGCCCATTGCTCAAATGGTGAGGAACAATGTAATCCTTAGCATTACAACCAAAAGAGGACTCCTGCTTCTTTGCCTTTACAGGTACACCAGAGCATCAACTATCTCTCTGGTCTCAGTTCTTAATACCTGGATACCTGCGTGTGCTAAACTAGATATAACCAAACAATCTCCTTCTTCCTTTCTTCACTCCTGTGGGAATGTACGTGAAAAGTTGTATGCTGAATGACATGGACACATAGGAACTGAAGAGTCGTGTCCCTTTGCTGGGACTCAGCATCCCACTGCCTGTTCATGTGAGGCTGGAAGCAATGGTCAATCACACTCTAATATTTTCTACTATTCTTTCTTTTCTAGTATTTCAGGTGAGTCCAAGGCTCCACTTCTCTCCCTTCTCCTGTGCATGCTGTGAAGCAGCCAGTGAGTTGGGAAGGATGCTCTGGCTGACAGAACTGTTATTTAAAATAAAACCATTCATCTGAACACCAAAACTTCACCAAAGACCATCTGAGTGATATCCATGACACTGAGCTTGCATTTAAATGCAACCTTTGCTCTTTAGGACTATCTAGGTCAGGCACACATGGTTCACAACAACTTTGTTCCCAGACTCTCCATGAGGTTGGTCACAGCAGGACTACAAGCTGCATATCAATCAGGGAGCACCAGAGAAAATGGCAGAAAGACATTTCCCCTCTCCCTCCCAGGTCCTGCGGTGTGATCCATCCAGAACATAAAACACCGTCCAGAAAACTGCAAGCAAAAACCACCCGGAGACATTAATATCGTGGCTGCAGCACATTTAACTAGTATGTAGATGGACAAAACAGCAACAGTATTACATATAACTCAGGAACATTAAAGAAAATATACTGCTTGCTGGAAAGCACAGTGCTGCTCTCCATCTGCCTTATCACTGGATTCCAATGGTTGGGTGCCCACAGACCTTTTGCATTAAATTTTACATTGATTTTTATGACCAGTTATTACATGTAATGTCTGAGCACTCCAACGGCTCTGTCTCCTCCCTGGTGTGATATGAAATAAAGTTCATGGCAACAGTGTAATGGATGGCTCGGACCAACTCCAAAAGTGGGGGGTTTATCAGGTAATTATTTGTGGGGAGTCAGAAAATGTGCTCTTTTATGTCTACATATAAAAGTTGCATTAAATTTGGAAAGAGCCAAACCATGTCATATCATGGGTTCCCAGTGCTTATTACTTCAGCCCCATTTCTCTTTCTTCCCTTTCCCTTGCAGGGGAGCATTTCTAAGCCTCCTCTTTGCTGGGAGGAGGCCAATTGCAGTATGCCATCACTCACAGCCCAAGGAGAAATGGGTGCACATGTAGGTAGTGAGCTGGATGCTGGCAGAGCACAGGCTTTCCAGCAGCTGGCAAACCCGAAGCCTGCACACCTCCCTTTATAAGCCAGAATGTAGCTTTCAAAACCACAGGTGCCGAGGCTGCCTTAGGAGCTATTTGGTAAAGATGTGCTAACACTGACTGCATCTTGGGACCTTCCCTACAAGAAAGGTGGTTCTTGATGCTGACTTCAAGGGGAACTGCACCCACACCAGGAAGGCTTAGAAGATAATGGATTTGCAAAGACTTTTACTGCATATTTGCACATTTCAGCATTTTTTCCTTAAAAAGTCTGCACCACTAGGAAAAAAAAAAAAAAGTGATGAAATGTTTACTGAGGTGAAAGTAATGAGTTAAAAAGAAATGGAAAAGTTCTTCCAGATTTCCACGTGGTTTTTGACTCTCTGGGGACAACTAGGTGGCTGGTGGCTCAGACTGGAAGGGGGATCAGTGTCATTTGATTGTTGTGGAGGGAATTGTGACTTTTCTATACATCTAATTTACATCTATCTGAGAAGAACTAGGCCCATTGTCTCAAAATTGCTTTGAGATGGGACAGGATGAAGCTGCAGATACATGAGCTATTAGAGCTATTAGTGATGGTGATGTTAGACAGTATCTCTTGTCGGTCTGCTTTACAGTTATAAATGTGTATCATTTAAAATACAATAAGGGGCCAGATGCTCAGCTGGTGTCTGACATCTATCCACCAGGTTTCTCACTGCTGCAGCTTTAGCATAAGTCACTGTCTTTCCAGGGAAGATAAATATTTAAAAATCTTGTAGATGATTTTGAGATCCACGCTATTTCTGTGACATCTAGATTCACTGTCCAATCAGTTCTCCGTGGGATGGTATTTGATTGTGTATACATTGTCCTGAAATTGAAAATTGGGAGTGGAAAGGAGGGTCCAAAATAATAAAGTAAGACCTTTTTACTGCAAATCTTCCAGGAATGCCTGCTTGTTCAAAGACAGAAAGTTAAAATGTATTTTTTAACAAGTCAGGGACCAAGTAATCCCTTTTCTGCCAGACCTGGACATCTTACTTCAGTAAGTGCCAGTTTAACATGGGTAAGGGAAGATGAAGAGCTCTATGAATCACAGTCCTTGGGTTCACATCACCTATGTATCTGCATAATGCCTCTGGATGAGCTGCTGAGTATTATCTCTGTTTTCTAAGTCTGCAATTTCAGAGTTCTTTTGTGCAGAATATTGCTAAAAACTTGATGTAATTAATATCAATTATTTAGATTTGCTGTTTAATCAGTGTCAGATATTTTTCAGCTCAGAAAGCAGCATTACTCCTGTTGCTGTTATTATTAATTGCCAGTCTTGGTCACCAAACAGATGATAACAGATACAAATGTATATTCAGTTAATACCAGGTCTACACATGACACAAGCTGGTAAAAGCCGGGAAATTCATGAGAATCACATTTTTATTCTTGTTACTATGCCTGAATCTGTCCAGTTTGATACATTTGGTCTCCGTATCTTCAGTGTCCCATTGTTGCCAGGTAGCTGGTGCATTCAATTCAGTTCGCTTTTGAGCTACTCTGAATAAACAGGCACTTAAATACCACATTTACTCACACAGATGATGCTGTGCTTCTCCTCCTACTCCAGATCATTATCAAATCTCGAGTAGGACCCTTGTATCCTTTTATTTTAAAATATGGTCAGCTGTGACTGCTAGACACGAAGTGCAGACACAGAATAGTCAATATTTGTCTATGGCCATCACGTTAGGAAACAGCAACATTTTTTCCAATGATTTCAAAGCCAGGTGGATACTATTCCGTGACATAAGTTCTAAGGGAAAGATATCACAGAGAAATCTGTGGTTTACCCAGGAATGTGCAAGCTCATGCTGGCAGCTCAGGGAGTGGAGCTGGCATCTCACAACCCCAATCATAGGCTCAATTTAGGCTCAATTCTCAGACCTAATTCGCCCCGTGTTTTACCAGCTCTGAGTATTCAGTCACAGGCCCCTGCTCCCCCCCTTGCAATGCCTGGTATCAGATGGTTCAAGGTGCTGCAGAAATTAACCCTGGCAGATATAACCATGTATTTGAGATTGGAAAGCTGGAGGAAGGAAAGCCAGTGCCTGGAAGATGGAAGTGAGCATCTTGGACTGCACAGCTTGCCTTGGGTTAGCACAACTACAGCGCAGGTGGAGGAAGGAGATGTGCATTTGCCACTGCCAGCACATTTCCAAGGTTTGAGAGCTGTCTGGGCTGCAGCTGGAGGCAAAGTGAAAAATGTATTCCTGAGAGAGGACTACAGGAGCTAAAAGTCTTTTGGTAAATACTTAAGCTAAAAAGACACAGGTAGGTAGTGCAAAAGTCTCATAAGCTATTGGCTTATGGCATGGCTTAATGCAAACTGTTCAGGTGACTGATTTCATGCCAGCTGAGTTTGCCTTCTTCACTTTGGCTTGTTTGGTTTTTATTCCCCCCCCCCGTTTACTTTTCACATTATTCAGCCATTTACTAGTATCTGGAGTGGTAGAAATTCTTTGCTTTACTGATGCTAAGAAATTCTATCAGCAATTTTTATGGAAAATTTCTATAGTCTACATACTCTGCCATAGGTGCAGGAATGTAACCTGCTGGTGAGGAGATCTCCTGTATCAGGATGATACAGATCAGAAAAGTAAGGTTTTCCCTCTATTTCACCCTCTTTTAGCCAAGTTACAAAGAGCAAAAGAGACAATATGAAGCACATGGAATGTCACAGTGCTTGAATTTCCACACTGTGTAGGAAATTGCAATTATGGCATGGCTTAATTTACAAACACTTGATTTTACAGCCTTAACACACTTTCAATGCAATATTCTGCACGTAATGCAGGACTTTATTCTTCCCTCGGTGGGGCAGTATCTTAGAGTGATTTAGATGCTTAACTCCTACTCAGGTGTCCCAGAGCCACAGTGACCGCTGACACTCAGGCATGGGATGTCAGACCTGGCCATAAGTGACTGCTCCAGAACACGGTCAATATGCATAGGCAGAAGTGACAGAGGGACCCTAGCTTGCCTTTAGAAAGGTTCCAGGGGTGGGATGATGAGGCTCATGACCTGCCTCCCTTTTTCTTGAGTCTGGATAATACTGCCAGTCTCTAACTTTTCAGCCCAGTAAATGCATGCAGAAAATTTTAAGTGTTTTTAATAGAAAAAAAAAAAAGTGGGAGCAAAAAGAATAGAAATAGAAAATCATGCCCCAAGTGATAAACTGTTTATAATAAACTCATCATTTTGGAGGGAGAGAATGTGGCATTCTGCGCTTTCTAAGAGAGGATCAGCAGAATAGGGCAGAGAGAATACTGTCTCTAAAAGCTGTGCATCATTCTCTTAAAATGTTAATGTCCCATTTCTAGCTGAACAAATAAACCTCTACAAGTTGGATGCAACTAGTACTAATGAATCAGAGTGCAGACTGGGAAAATAAAGAGCCAGCCTCTAACTGCAAAAAAGCATCTTTCAAGAGAAAAGAAAAATTAAGTCATTATTTAAAAATTGTTCCACTAATGTGCTGCCAACAAAGGGCTGTTAGCTTGAAAGGACCAAACAGCTTTTATTTTGGAGTGCTGTATTTGCAGCAGGATTATAAACAAGATCCTCAACAAACCCTTCAAACAGAGCATGCGTTATTAAAAAATTCAGAAGCGTTTTTTCCATTTCCCATTTCCTCGAGATGCTTTTTGTTTTGCCTCCCTACTGTATTTACAATGAGTGTGCAGCTTCCATGTGGTTTAACAGCCAAGTCACAGATTAGATGGAGGCAGGCAGCAGCACTTCATGTCTTCATTTTATGGTTTTCATTGAATTCCTAGTGCCACAAACCCCACTGCAAAGGTCAAGATAATGCAAGATGTGATCTCATACATGCTCATGTTGAGTGTGATGCTGAATGAAGACTCCAGGCTGTTTTCATCATCCAAGCACTAAAGTTTATTATCTATAACACATTCCTGCCTAGAAGCACTAACTAAGGTTGTGTTAGACACTAAAGAGCCACCTGGAGTTCTTGCCCTCAGGAAGAGCTAAATTGGACAAAACTGGAGGAAGATGGTTAGAAGACAGAGATGAAGCGATTTGTTCAAGGATGCAGAGCAGGTCAGTGGTATAAGTGTAAGCCTGCGTGCCTTGAGTTAGCAATGGTGTGCTGATGACAGTGCCTTTGGCGATGATGCTAGGTGTTGACATAGCGAGCTCTGGGCAGCAAAGTGCCTTTGGTTTGCTTTCCCCAACTGCACAGCTCAGGAAGCCCTGCTCTGGGCATCATTTCTGAGCATGATGCAGCCTCTGTGCTCCCTCTGATGCTCCAGCACCCTGTCCATGGGATGGCAGTACCCAGTCTTGCCCAAGCTACTGGGAAACCTTGAACCAGTTCTAAAAGGCTGTTGGGCTCTTGAAAAAGATGGTGAAAAACAGTCATAGGCAGATGATCCCTGTATTTCACAGGAGATTCCACTCCCTAGATTTTTTTTCCCCTTGTGGCCCTCAGAATAAGCTACTTCATTGTCAAAATCACTGTCTTTATCAAGCTGCTAGCTTCCAGATAGTGCTCTCCAAACACTGCGGTTTCTGTTCTTTCCACCCCAGAGAAATTTCAGCAAAGACTAAGCAATTTCTGAAAAAGAACCCTGGCATTTTGAAATTTCTCACAAAATGAAGTTACCCTTCCCCAGACTGCTTTTGCAAATTGCCTCATTGCAACGTTTGTTGGTGTATAATTCATATGAGACCCAACGTGATGAGGCTGAAACAAAGTGCTTCAACCTTACCCAAGCAGAATGTTAAATAAAAGTCAGATGAAATTGATACTGTCCCCTGAAACATTCAGATTTTCAGAATCAGCATTTTCTCATAGCAAGCTGTTCCTTATCCCCTGCTGGCAGCAGGCTTAGAGACGTTAGCTTTTTCTGGAAAAGCTTTAAGAGCTGAGTATTATTATTGTTATTATTATAATCAATAATATGCAGAGGAAATGGAAGTGGAAAACAGAGGCAGGAGGATAGATTCTGCTACAACTTTCTGTGCTCACTAGTAATATTTTGGCTTCACAGGGTCACAAAAGAGTGGAGAATGCACCTCTGCAAAATACTCTCCACCTTTCTTTGCCTCTGTGTTTCTATTTGTGAGTACATCAGGTGCACTCAGCGTATTTCCTCCACTCCTTGGCAGAATCATTCACATGCCACCACAGCCTGGTGCAACATCAAAACTCCTTAATGCTCCTTCTGTGCCTTTTGCCATTCTTTTTTTTGCCAATTAGCTAGAATAGAAAGGTAGCACCAATGTGCAAGAGAGGGAGGTCTTTGCACTGAGGTGAGCTCAAGAGCACTGCGATTAGGTAAGCGAGGTGGACTCTACAGTGTGATGAGGTCACTGCTGCTTACTGTCTGCAGAGATTCATTCAAATACCTGGTTGACAAGTGCAATTTAAAAATCTTTAGGATGGATGTTCATGCACAAAGCATGGTTGTTTGTCCATTTGATGAGGAATCCTGTTAGGTGGCTAAGCCTGCATGGCAGAGCAGTGGAAATGAGGGTGGGAAAGGATGGGTTGGTGTCTCATGGCATGAGCTGCTCTCTCAGGCATTGGCAGTGGATTTATAGCAGGGTGCAGAAAAGCAGGCATAACTCTGTCTCTGAGGGTTTTCATCCCATCTGGGAAGCCTGTAGCTGGCCACATAGCTGTGGCTGCCTTTGCATGCCATTAAAGACTCCAAATGGTATCTATAAATTTATCTTCCTTCGGAAGGAATTATTGATACTCATGGCTGACATGCATCTTTCCAACCTTGGTCCTTCGTGCATGAAATGTATAGTCTTCCCCTTTAAGGAATTTACTGCCTCACTGACCTTTATATTCTGCAAAGAGGCATTTTAATCTCCCACACTGCTGCGCTGCTAAGTGGTTTCTCATTTGACTTGTGCTACTCAACGGTCTTTCCATGTTGACGGGCTCTATTAAGTCACTAGGAGTTAGTCTGAAACACTTCTAAGCTGTTATTTTCAGTAATAACACTCCTATTTGTTCCCCAGGTTTGCTGCACCCACAGGAGGTGGGAGGAGATGTGGAAGCACAAATTCTCATTAAAAGAAAAAGCAATTTGCTTTGGGAGTAAGCTACCTCAAGGCAAATGGAAAGGGACAGGAGCACTGGTTCCAGTATGAGCCAAGCTGAGACCAGAAATCTTTAAATTAATCAATACCCCTATTGAGGACTTTCCCAAAATGGTATTTATCACTCACTGCCTGTCAGGTAGTCTTTATGGGACTAGAGAGTGTCTCAATATTTTACAGCTGAATGTTGTAAATGCACACTCCTACCAACATTGTCTCTCTGTATAGAGTTTGTACATAAACAAAATGTGAGTGCACATTTTTCAGCATTATGTTCCATGTGTAAGTCACCAGCCATGTGACTTATTTTCCTTGAAAGGAAAGGGGGAAAAAAAAAAAAAAAAAAAAAAAGCAAGAAAGACCTTAAGAAAACTCTCCATGGAAGACTGAAGAACATGTGTTTTTCACTAGACTTATCTCTCTATCACAGAAAGGATGGGAACAGCCAGCTTGTGTGTTCTGCATGCAGGAGTCAAAGCCACCAGTTAGTGGGGTAAGTAAGGATATGGACTGAATGAGTAAATGGCAGAGCTGATCAGTCAGCCCAAGAAATGCCCTGACCCCTTTATCTGAGAAATTAAAATGAACCTTTTCCACCATTCTCTGCCACTGCTTTATCCACTCTGTCTCTTGTCTCAGCTCTGCATTCAAGAGCCTTGAAAGACAACAGCAGGGACATCCCTAATGGTCCTTCCAAACCTACTTTTTTTTTGGAAGTAAACATAGTTTGAGATCGCATAAGGAAACCCTCTGGTGCAAGGGCCTTGAGCTGTTCAAGATCTTGTTGGTTAGAGGTGACCTCCACTCTTCGCACTTTCCTTCCTCCCCCACTTATTCACCAGTTCCACTCTGTCTTTACCTTCTGTGGCCATAATATAAGACTGTTCTCACATGCCTGTACAGCTGCAGCATTTCATGAGACACTGAGCTCCTGGCCTAGTGTCCTTAGGCACAGCTACAATGGCTAGTGATGCTCACCCGTTTGGGACGGGGATGGGACTGCTGGTTTTCCTCCCCTGAAGGCTGAATCCTCTGCACCACTTAGTTAAAATAACCAGCACTGGCATTCACCAGTGAGATTGTTAGTGTTGGAAGAATAAGAAAATTTAAGGATGAGGAAGCCACTTGCGGATGATGCGTTTTGATTCCTCCTGACTCAGTAAATGTGCAAGTGAAAGCCCATTGGAGCCCACCTGGCTCTTGTCACTAAGACAAGAAATAACACTGAGAAATAACAGAAGGGTCTGGAAGTGTTGCCTTATGGCATCAGGCAGTCACTGGCCAATAACCTCAAAAACTGAACTCTACCCTATACTGCTTAAAGATATTCTTCACCAGTGGTGACACGTGGAAAACCAAATGAGGAGTAGGACAAACCCCATGTTTTTCTCCCAGATGTTGCTCTCTCCATTCAGTTTTCTGGGGGATGAACTCTGGTTTTTAGCGTCAACTTTACCTTCTAACTTCTCCAGAAGTTCACAAAAGGCAGAAGCTGCTGAGTGTCTGAAAGGGCCTGATTTCTCCCAGCCTCTGAACCACCCAAAGCTTCTTGGTGTAGCTCCATCTGGAGAAAACACTCAGGCTGGAGGGCACCACAGAGGCACCGCACACAGAAACAGGCTCCAAATACACCACTCTGGGGCAGCTTTTCTTCATTATTTTCTGGGCTAGCCACAGTGAATTCATGTGCACATATAGTGGAATAATAGTATCAACCTGATAATGACTAGGGAGAGGATAAAAAATATGGGCTTTATCAAAAAAAATGATCACTTTTAACAACAAATTGTAACTAATTAGACTTTGAATGGGAAATCAAATGAAAGTGCATGAAGGCTCAATTTTCCATACAGCTGACGATCTGACCTTTTTAGGAGTGGGAAAGGAAATTATTTTTAATTAACATGACTAATCATTTCCTGTCATTTTCAGATAATTGGCTTTGTCGAAAAAATGAGCTGTTTTGGGGGGAAAACTGGGGGGGGGGGAGCTGACAGTGGCAGCTCCACTGGCACTTTTAACCTTTTAGATTCTGCCTGCAAAGGGAATGCTGAATCCTTATTATTACAGCGAAGAGGCTTTACATGTAAATTTGGTGCCCTCCCCCTCTTCCTTTCCATATGGCTCATAGAAATTCATACATAGGGAAAAAAACATATTTGACACACTGCTAGACTTCTTTCGCTTAAAACCACCCCTTTATTAAAAAACGCCGAGGAGACAGTTTAGCTAATAGACTGTTTTCTGGTACATCTTGAGGTCACTCACATAATCTAGGACACAGGGTCAAACCTTGGAGTTCTTAATAACGTCTGCTCAAGCTAACTGCAAATTTGGCATGAGTGAGTGTAGGCAACTTTTATTCTGATTGAATGGCGGGCAATTGAAGGTGGCCAGATTGAGTGCTGTGGAAAGTGTTTCATTGTACCTGCTTGCCTGAAGTGTGGAAGCCTGTAATAGAAATCTTAGGCCATAAGGTATGACTTCAGCCTCTTTTAAGCAGCAACAAAACCTGGTGTATTGGAGGTTTTCCTAGGCAATC
Source organism: Actenoides lindsayi (assembly GCA_025331215.1). NCBI lineage: Eukaryota > Metazoa > Chordata > Aves > Coraciiformes > Alcedinidae > Actenoides > Actenoides lindsayi. Next base: position 86,558 of record WTSP01004568.1, on the reverse strand, counting down.
GGTGTAAGGTTTTAATACATGCTTCAAGGGACGGGCAGAGTGATGGGAGAGAGACCAAAGGAAAGCAGGAAGATCAAATATCTCCGATACATGACCTGCAAGCAAAGACTGAACAGTCTGAGATCGTTCAGCAGAGAGAAGAGAAAATTCAGTGGGGAACTTAAGTTTTGAATAGCATTAAAAAGGCACTTATAAAGGCTATAATCTGTCCTCTGCTTTCAGAGTTAGTAGGGTAAGTAGAAATAGGAATAAATTGCAGCAAGAAAGACTCAGAATTGATACCAGGAAAAGCTTTCAAGTGATGAAGAGAGCAGAGCACCAGGAATACAGCAGAGTCCCTGTCTCTGGTAGTCTTTAAATGGGACACACATCTGTCAGGGATGACACGAGGACAGTTCATCCTGCCCTGGGGCAGGGAAATGGATCTGCTGCTCTGCTGAAGTCCCTTCCAAGTGTGATGTTCATAATTGTACAGGAGAGGAAAAATTCCTGTTTGATATCAGCAGTACTGGATAGAGGTTCTTATTTTAAAGCAGGTTTTGAAACAGAAGGAAGACATGAGCACGTAGAAAGTGAGTAGCAATGGACATTGGATGTAAATGTAGGCATGAAAAAAAAAAGCACCCTGGTTAAGCAACTGAGTCAATATATAGTCAAAAATCTTTCTTCAGACAAACAAAACTCATGGCATGGAACAGAGGAATCCATTCCACCTCTGCCACCAAAAATAAAACCAAAGAGATCTGAGTTTAAACTATATTTATACCCTACACAGAAGAGGTATCTCTAAGATTTTCCAAACCCCTCTTCCTCCTGTTGCCCCCTCTCGCAAAGCGCTCCAGTTTCAGAAGGATGAGGAAAAGCAGGATATATTCCCAAACTACATAACAACAGCAACTCCTGTCCCTTCCTCTTCTTTAACTGACATATTCCACAGCCATGCAGTCCCCTGTTTCACTGATATCAGAACTGTGCAGTCATTTCTATTCATGAAGCAGATCGGAACAAGTTTCACTAATGACTAAGAGATGTATTTGGGAGTGCAGAATTCTGCAAATTAGCAATCAAACACAATAAAAAAAAATCAAAGATACTGCATTACAAGATACACTTTGTTAATTTATTTTAACAAGTATCACTTATTTTCAATTATTTACAGTGCTAGTTACCATACTCATAAAAGTGCTCTGGCATATTGAGTTAAAAGTAATGGATTCTCAGTGCTGGGAAATCTCATCAGAGCCCTTTACTATTAAACACCAGCAAAAAAAAGGGAAGGAAATGTTACGGTGGGTTGCTTTCTGGATTTTTTTTTCTTGTTGTGGAGGACTTTTTGATGGGGTGAGGATAATTGGGTCTGCAGATTAAGCGAGTAAGGAATTAGCTGAGTTCTCACTGTGAACAGGTTTGTAAATTCCCACATCACGCTTTATGTCTTCCAGTTCCTCTCTCCCTTTAACAAATCCAGCAGTTAGGGCCTTATCTCAGGGTGTCCTTTTTAGTCTGAATTCTCTGGCTTTCTTCAGCTGCTCATCCTTTAAAGATGGTTATTTTTTTGGCATTTCATTTCCTGCTTTCTTCCTCTTCTTGCATCTTTTATAGATGGTGATAAATGTGAATAACAATGTGCCCAGTATGAAAGGCAGAGTGTAAAACCCAATTCCATTCGATTTCTCTTTTATTCTAACTTTAAGCCTCAGATTTACCCATGTCTCACTCCACTGGACCTGTCACCTGAATTAAATAGAGACTCTTAAAACTGATTGCTGCAAGGAAATAGATCTTAGAAGCAAGAACGTAACAGCATCTTAAAGAAAATTTCCTAATAAATGTTGAACCTCATTTAAATTTTATTTCCCACCCCTGAGATATAGAGGCAGCTCAATGCTAATCAGAATGAGAGAAAAGTGACCTTAATTTTGGATGATCTATTTTCAAAATCCTGTTGAAGACAGCAAAATACTCTGACAATTTGCACATCATGCAAATGGCAGAGAAAGAGAGGGGCCGGCAAGCAGGGAATGCTGAGACACACTTGTCTGCTTCTAGGTGTCACTGCTGACACCTGCTGCGTAACCAACTGGCACGGCCACCTTCACAAAACTGGAAAGAAACTGGTTCCAATGGCTCAGTCAAGGGAGTCCCTGCTTTTACAGCAGGAGGGTCACTGTGTCAAGCTTGTCCATACTGTGACGAATGAAACAGGTTTAACAGCAAGAAAAAAAACCCTCAACTGTCTGTCTTGGGGAGAAGAGGGTTTTTTCCAGTTGTATACTGCTTTTTTTTTTTAAGTATTCATGGATCTTGCCTGATTTTCAATATTTGCTTGACATCTTGGTAACCTGAGCTTTTTTTTCCACTGTTTTAGGCTTTGAACTGGGTAGGACTGAAGTGCCCTTGGACCCTGGCCAAGAGAGAAGGGATTATCAGTGGGTGATAGTGTAGTCAGAGCGGATATACATCCAGGGCAAGGTTGGTTTAGAAATAAAAGTGACCGTCTCGAGCAAGGATTGTTTCTTTTAGCACATGTTGCTTTCCTGTTGAATAGGTATGGGTTAACCTGGTTGGTGGCTCCCTGCCAACACGTGGGAGTTGCTCTGGCAAAAAGTGTGGTTTTCTCTTTGTTCCTGGTGTAAAATGAGGAGTTCTCACCTGTCATAAACCTCCATGCTGTACAAAGCTGCTCGACACAAGGAGATGCCCAGCAGTGTTACAGTTATCTGATGTGACACAGTAAGCATTTAGGAATCAGCTTACTTGGGCATGGTGACACAACAAGGAATCTGATGGACAACTTGTATTAACATTACAAGGAAGGCGGGGGGAGGGGGGAGAAATAGAGAAGGGTTTTCCCTTAAATTTAAGATGCTTGATAAAAGAACAGAGGCAGGTAATGGATAGATTTGCTTTGTTAAGGAAGTGTCCACAGTATTTGCATTTTATAATTGTTCCCGCAAAGCCTGGTGTGAGCTGAATCTCAGCTCAGCTTTCTTGCACTTCTTCTTTCCTTCCTGTGTGGAGTGGCAGAATGCTAAATAGCTTCCTTGCCATCATGACAGGGGCTACAATACGATCTCTTAGCCATTCTGCCACTGAATGGCAAACCAGATGCCACTCCACCTTCACTCCCAGCCAGGGTCCGGGGGAGAAGCCTGTCAGCAGCCCTCCCTGGGGACTGCCACAGCAGCAGTGCAGCTCACAATCCCCCCCCCAGTCTTGAACAAAACAGACCGCAAGAGCCAGAACGATGCTCCCTATTATTAATCCCACTGTGATTCTAAATGTCGTGCTATTACTGCACGCACAAAGATACTTGAAGGTTTTCTGATTTCAATTATGATTATTATCTCCTCTGAGAGATGTTTTTTCTGCTGTTGGGAAATCTCTTCAGCTGATCTGCTGTGGAACAGCAGCAGACAGCAGTAAATATCCCTGTTTATAAGAAATGTGCATCCCCACTGGACTCCCCTTGCCTTGTTGAGGTCCCCTTGCTTTGTCCCCTCTATGAGAGAAGGCTGGAGACTCTCTCAAGACGGGCTGCAGGCAGCAAGGATTCCAAATGCTCTGCCAGAAACACCCTCTTGTGAAATACTCAGGGGCAGCACCTCCTCTGCAAGATGGACACTGTGAAGGACTGCGAAGTGGTGAGACTTGCTGCATGCTTGCTGAGAATTGATAGGGACACACAAGGGGAATCTGAGCGAAATGGACTTGCATCGTTGTTCCTTTTAAGCCATTTGTGAAAAGGAGGATGACACTGACAAGCTATGAAGTCATCCTCTCTAGTCTCCAAGAAACCTGTAATGTCTCAGTGCAGGAAGCTGACTGCAAACGGTGTGGGTTTGTATTCTTAGTTCTCTTTCACATTTAATTTACACTACCTTTTGAACTACCTAGGCCAAGCAGAATTCAAGATCTTCACAAATATCACTAAAAATTTCACTCTAAAGGATGTTTGCTAGGTGTGAAAATAAGACAGATACATTTGTCGCAGGCCTATCAAATCAGCCCCCAATATTAGTGTGTTCATATAGCTAGTCTTTGAGGGCACCATATGCAGTAGGAGTTCTTGGAAGTGTTAATGCTCTGGCAATAGTGAGCATGCTGCTGCAATGCCATCAGGAAGAGTATGGTGACATCAGGCAGTGTGAATTTTGAGTCACCAAACCATACTTGTGGTCATCAGTGGGACTGTAACTCTAATTTATGCCCATCATTTAGGGAGCAGTACTTAGTATGACATACTTCAGAGCAGCAGCAGTTGAGCCCTGAGAGCACCTAGCAGCAGTCCAGGGACCCCAGACACAACCTAAAGGCTTTGCTTAAGCTCCTGGGGGAGAAACACCCACACTTAAAATAACAAGAAGACTGACTCATCACCTCTTTGTTGGTGTCAGCAACAAGGTGAACAAGCAATGAGCTGGCCAGGAAGAGAAAACACAGGTAGAGCAAGAGAAAGACAAATTACTAACAGATGTTTGCCCTGCTATTCCACCTGCACTACAGCTAAGGGGTCAGTTCACTGCAATCTGCAGGATAGATCTTTTCCCTGATGCTAAAAATGCTGAGTATTCAGTGTCCCAGATACTTGTTGGTGTCTGCCCCAGTGTGCCAAGTCTACATACTCTTACAGCTACCACAGCACCAGCAAACTCATTGTCCTCCTGCTTCTGGATATGAGCTTCTCTTTCCTCCATGACTATCTCCAGAAGCTTATCTTCCACATAAACTAATATTAGAAACATTTCTGTTTCAAAATAACTTTCTCTTCCTTCCTTCCTTCAGGTATTCCTTCCGTGGAGTGAAGCATAAGCAAAAGAGATTCTTAACCCCAAGACTGCCACCGGCTGCCATTTCTTATGAATGCTTTACAGAGCCTCCCAGATGCACATTAAGCTTGATGTGGACTCTCTAAATTTCAAGAACATTTAATAAATGGGGAATTAGTCTGACTAAGTCATACCGGAGATGAATTTCTTACATCGATACAATCTCCAATGAGCACTGCACTTCATTTAATAAATGTATTTATTAAATACATAAAAGATTTGTAAATGGAGCTCTTGCCTTGCTGAACCTGATTAGCTTCATCCTTATTTAAAATTTATTTTCTTGAGATGAGACAATATTTGTTAAATCTTGAACACGTCATTGCAAAATCCACCTATGGTTTATTCAGTCCGACTCTAAATATTAAATTTCAACGTTTGCTAGACCTGGCTCCTTGTTTAATCTACCAAGATCTCTAACAAGCACAAGGAAAGATTTGCTAACTCAAAAATAACTGTTATTGAATCTCCAGCGGGTTTGTAAAAATCTACATAATATTTAATAAATCTGCCCTAAGATTTGCATAAACCTATTTAACCTCCATTAAAACGGGAAAAGGAATTTGTTGGAGTCCTTGTCAGATTTGTGCAAAACTTCATAATTATATCAGATGTTACCAAAATCCTATTAAACTGTCATGTGATTTTTCTGTTTCATTTCTCATCATTGTTGATTATTAATGTAATTTGTGTATAAACAGCAGCTCTCTCTTCCTAGGCACAGCACCCCTCCTCCTGTCCCGCTCACTCACTACCATCGCAATTCAGCTGGTGGGAAATTACAAGCCACTGCGAGAGGTGATCCCACTGTATTTCTGCTATGCCACCTTTTTGATTGCAGCCCATAATTTTGCAGACCTTTTGCTGGGAACGCATAGATTGCCTTTGTCAATTTTATATGTCTTCTCTAAAGAGACACATCTTAAGAAAAAAAAGTAATCATGCTGTATCAATAGCAGAAATAATGCTTCCCCTCCTCTTACTACCCCAGCATCTTGCCAGGCTAAAACAGAATAACAAACACTGTACTTAGTTTTCAACCTGCATGCAGAGCACTTTTATGTCTCTACCTGGTTCCAGTATTTCTGAAGCAGTGATCCCAAATTATGTTTGGCCCAAGACCTCTGCCTTGTCTTCCAGATCACCCAGCACCCTGATCATAAAATTTTATTTGAAATGAGAAAATTGGAAACAATTAATATCTGGGTTGTGTGCTTCTGTACACCACTCACCCTAGTCTTTCAGAGTCCACAGATGGGTAAAGAACAGCCCGGGAACCCTTCTCCAGTGTTGAGCAGTGTAGAAACATTAAGTAGGTAGGTGAATGTAGTCTAATTTGTTTGCTTTGTGTTTCCAGTGTTTTCGTTTCTTGACAGTCACCTTGAAATCTCCTCTTTTCCATGACAATTAATGCAGAACCTTTCTTTAGTAGGTCTGACCTTGGAGCAGGTAGCAAAGGGTAGCAGATGATATGCTAAAACTCTCAGTACTGGAGATGGAGGTTCAAACCTGCTCAAGGCTAGAGTGGAAATGAGCTCAGCCATCTGAATCCTGTCACCATTTGTCAATAGCATGAACTATCCCACCATTTTTCTTGCTAGGCACTCTGTGCGCAGCAGGAGATAGCAGGGATTCAACGCTGGACAGTGCTGCTGGGTGCCTGTGTGAGGACTCACCACCTGAATAGCAGGTAGTACTGCACTGCAGAAAGAAGGGGCTTTGGCTGAATGCTACAGAGATGTAGGGCTGGGATAGCCACCAAGAGCAGCTGTTCTTGGAAACACATTGGTACGTAATGGGCAGATTCAGCTCTCCTTACAGGAGCTTCACGACAGTGCTATCAGACTCTCCCGTTATTGCTTATCAAAATCCTCTTACAAAAACATGATGCCAGTATATTATTTAATATGAGCGCTCTGATATGACAGTGAGGAAGACCAGACAAGATAGACATGACAGATAACTGTTGGCCGTTAAAGATGCTACTAAAAATAAAGGAATAGATTTATTAAAGGGTTACAGGGAAAGGTTTTGCTTTCCAGCTGATCCCGTGTACTGGGCCCACATATTAAACATTTGAGTTTGAGCTCAAGTAAAATATGTAAGTCTCTACAGATTTGTAAGTTTGCTTGTGATAATTTGCTACTGGGTTCAGGCTATTCTCCTAGTGATTTATAGTCTTAGATGTTCTAAGCAATATTTATTGCATCAGATAGTAGAGCCAACTTTTAGGAAATGCTGGTACAGATAACATAAGCCTTGTGCATTTGGGGATTTTTAAAATATCCTTCACAGAGTGGCAGAATGGTGGGAAATTCTTGAGGAAAGCAGAAAAGAAAGACATGGACAATGTAACTGCAGACACCCAGAAGTGGTCAGTGCTTTTCTGAGTGTCTTAATGCTACTACACTATTTTTGGAAAAAGCTGGACATTAGCACACTGAAAATCTGCCCTCTTCTATATGAGCTGTGACAGGAACACAGCATGGAGATACACAATATACGTATCTACTTCTAGAAACCTAGTCTTGTGAATTATTAATAAACAAATAAACAAAAGTAATTAAATAAACACCCAAAATAGGATCCTAGACTGCCTATATGCTAATCCAGTTATTTAACATATGAGCTGTTTTATCCTGAGAGAAATCATGTCCCAGCCAGGCATAATTCTGCAGTCCCTCTTAGTACACATCTATGTATTGTGCCTAATGAATACAAAAAGTCTGGATACACAGTTTTGAGATTCTGCAGGAGGAAAAACAACTCCTCATCCAGTCCTGACCAGGACTGAATTTGAGACACAGTTCTTTAAGAATCAGTCTGTAATAACAAACACAGTTTAATTCAATTCAACAGTCTTGTAGGACTGAGAAACAAATAAACACACCCTTCACTTCAGTAGCATTAGCATTTTTCTTGAGGAAAACCAACTTCATAAACAATGAGGCAGAAAAATCAACAGCTAAAAGGGTAAAAACTTTTCCTGTGGCATGAAAATTATTGAAAAGATCACATTAGATGCTCACTAAAATTTATAGCATCAGCAATTGCAGAAGGAGAGAATACAGGGGAAAAGGCTATGTTTAGTTAAGCTGCAGATTTTAAAAAAGACACTTGCAGTAGAAGACATCCACTGAAGAGCAGAAATTGGGCCAAAAAGAGGAAAAGAGAAAAGAGCAAACTTGGCCAAGTTCAATGTAAAATCTGTCATATGGCTGAGAAAAAAAGATTTTCAGAAACAACTCCCAAAAGGCAACTGAAGTAACAATTCCAGCACATGAGAAACAAGAAACTTGCCAGATATTTTACACTGTCAGTTCATGATTAGGGTGCAGTAGGTATTCAGTGAAGAAAAGGCTATAGTGGAAAAGCCTAATCCATCAGAGTTCACCAGGGAGGAGGTCAGTAGTTTAAGAGAGATGAATCTGAAACATACTGTATTTGAAATGCAAGTAGAACAACTTTCAGAATATTTTTTTACAAAGTGAATGGTAACAGCCCTTCCAGACCAGCAGATATTCTGTGTTGATAAATGTAAAGTGATGCACATGAGGGAAAACAATTTTAATTGTAAATACATGGAAACAGGTTCTAAATTAGCTCAAATCTCTTCAGAATTACCTTGGTATCACTATGGATTTCTCTGAAAATGTCAGTTCAATGCTCAGCAGAGGTCAAAGAGGCATATAGAGTATATTAGTAATAATTAGGAAAGATCTAGAGTATAATACTGCTAAAATGTCTCATGTTCTGATTGCTCTGGTTGTGCGTTCTCAGATAAAGATTCTGCAGATGTGGAAGGGGCACAGGGATGGCTGACAAGAGTGACTAGATGGGTATAGAGCAGGTCCTGTGCACAGAAATCAGAAGGCTATGGAAAATAAATGAGTGAGGGGTATATATGTGGTTATCTAAAACATAAATAACATGGAAGAAGTGACTGCAAACAATTATTCACTGTTTCTTGTAAGGCAGAAATAAGAGGCACCGAATAAAATGATCAGGCCATAGATCTGAACAAATGAAGTCCTTTTCCACGCACAAAGCATAATCAAACCATAGAGCTCATTGCCCAAAGTATAAATGGGTTCAAAAAGCAATTAGACAAATTCATGGAAGAAAAGTACATCAAGGGCTTATTAAACACAGTGAAGTGGATCCAAGCTCCAATCTGGGACTCTTTAAGCTGCAGATTACTGAAAAATGAGGAGGGGTGTTGGCAGGGAATTTTCCTTCTCTGCTTTTTCTCTTTCTTATATGCATTTCTAAGCACCCACTACTAGGCATGGACAGAGAGACTATTCTGGGCCAGACAGACATTTGCTCTGAGACTGGAGGCTGTTAATCTTCACTGTTGTAGGGACTGTGCAGAAATAATTTCCCATAGCTGTCAGCCTTCCTTCTCCAAGGTCGATCCCTTTCATGCCTTGCACAGGAGCAGTTGTAGGGGTGGAAAGCTGCTGCTTCTACAGGAAAACTCCTGCATAAATTAGGACCAAAGCACAGAGGTAGGCACCTGCTACAGTGGATAAACCAGGAGGCATCAGTGCCTTCAGCATTCACATGAAGTCAGTGTCTGGAGAAAAATCTCCTAAAGGCTTCCCTGGGATCAGCACGTGGGTGACAGCCAGGGCTATAGGTGCACGGTATATGCTGATGGAAGAGCACCAAGCTTACTAGCTCAGCCAACACCCTAGGGATCAAACTTCTGCTGCTCAAAGTTAGTGCTCAGAAGCATTCTTTGGTTTGCCCACTCTCAACTGATAAATGGCCACTAATGCACTTTGGAGAGACTCTGAAACGGAGCTAACAATGTCCATGTGGTGGGTCCAGAGAGTGACAAATATGTAGCACTGAGGAAACCTGGAAGCACCATACTACTCTTATCACAGTTAATCTTTGGAGCCACTTAATCATACAGGGCTTTCAGTTACTAAGGTCCTTTTTAATTTAGAGTGAGACTGTGGTAATTAGCCTTAACCAGGTCATTGATCTTAGGGTAATATACTCTATGAGAACCTACATCCATCTTGTATACTGGTGGGAGGCTAGGGCTGATAAGCTTGACAACTCAGCTCACAGTATTAACAAGGCAGGTTAATACTGACCTTCTGCTACAGCCCTTCACACCCAGCTGGCCATGGAAATACAAGGGCATTTCTCCCATAAACCTGATTGTTCCTTTGGATTCAGTACTATGACTGCACTGACGTGAGTGGAGGATTTTCACCTTTACCTCACTGTAAGTAGATCAATGGTCTCCATGACCTGCCAACCACTTCACAAATATCACCAAGATTTACGGACAGTTTCAGTAGGAACTTAGCTCATTCCCTGATTCCACTCCTCCCTGGGGTAAAGCTCCAATCCCAGGTCAACAACTTGCTGCCACGGTAAGAGCTGAGATGTCACACATGGTGCTGTCCAGCTTTCTGTGGCCTGCAAGGAAGGAGATGCTGAGAACCCAAGATGATTACATTAATCTCAATGGCATGTGCCTTGATTTAGGGACAGAGAGATAGAGGCCCTGACCGGGCACTATTTCACACTAACATTTTCACAGCCAATTTCTTCAAAATGAGCAATCAAATTAGCCAAAATCATTCAGCACCTGCCATTCATCACACGAGGCACTCACTGTGACCGTGCCTGTTCTCGACATGAGGCTCAAGCCCAAGGTCAAGCAGCAATCGTCATTCCTTATCATACACCAGGTACTAAGGCCTCTTCAACATTAACTCTGCAAGGGTTCTCATTGGCCTCTAATTTTCAAATTTCTGCTTAGAAAGACCCTTTTCTGGCTTTTCAAGAATTTTTTTTTTTTTCTTCTTTTTGCAAAGTTGACTCTTTTGGAAACTTTACCTGGACTAATACCTCACGTTCCCCTTACAGCCTTTGTGGAAGATGAAGGGGAAGCAAGCTGGACCTCTCCCCTACCCAGATTTCCCACATCACGTTGTTGTTGTTATTGCCAGGTTAGGCTTTTTTTTTTTTTTCCTTTTCTTTTCTGGGTCTCCTGCCAAACATTTGTCTGCTTTGTCAGGTTTTTATTTATTTTTTTTCGTGGGGAAAAAAGCCTGTTTAATCTTAGCAAATGGTTTTTTTCCACTTCAATAGCCTCAAAATTTTCCCTGGAGAGCTGTAAGCCCTTTAAATATATTTAGGTTGCCAGATTTCTTATGTTCTCTCTCCAGGAAGCCAATTTTGCTTCTAAGCTCTTGAGAAAGGGCCAGTCTCATCTTTTCTTGCACTTTGAAGCTGTTGTACACCACCTTCCTTCTTTGCTTTTTTTCTTTTCTCAGTCCTCCTTAGGTTTAACACTTGTCCCTGAGGTAGCATAAAGGCCAGAAACCCTTCCCAGGCTTGTGTTAAGCTCCTTATCCACTCTGGGTCTTTCATCCTGTATCCATCAGCAACTCATTCTGGTGTTTCATGACAATCGTCCCCACATGCATTGCTGTGCACCAGGCTGAAGATACTAACCACAACTAAATGCTTCAATGGCTGTGTGCCCTGCTCTGATTCAGAAGCTCCAGGGGGGATTTTCTTTGTTTGCTTTTTTAACATCAGCTCTTTAGGAAACTCAGCATGGTCCATTATCTTATTTTGTCCACAGCAATTTTTGCACAAGACAAAAAAGTTGTGCCCAAGCTCCCTTTTTTTCCTACCGAACGTCACCCCTGGAGCACTTGCTGGGTGTGGAAATCCCAGAACAAAATGGTGTCCTGGGATCTGGCCAGTTCCTTAAGAACCAAAGCTCTTTTATAGATATCTCGTTTCTGTATCATTTGAGCATGATCAGGCAAAGATACAGTGCCTAACAAGTCTCACTGCACACATGGGGATGAGCCTGGTTCAATTACAAAAGGAAAGTGGTTTCAGCGTGAGAACCGAAGGCAAGACAGCTTGTAGTGTCTGTGACTGAACCAACAAATGAGTTGTATAATACGTGACCTCTGGGACAAAGACAAGTCCCTTCTTCAGATGTTGGCAGGTTTATAAACAATGCAAAAGAAAAAAGAAGAAAAAAAACCCCAAAACAACATTTCAGCTGAAGTGTTCTGTGATGACCTGAGGAGAAGAAAGATTTACTCTGCTGACTGACTGGCTTCATGGTGAGATTGGAGTGTTGTAAGTAATGTGTCTTCAGACACTGGGGAACAGGCATGGCTACTCAATAAAAAGTGATGTTTATTTTATAATCAACAGCTCTAACACAAGAAACTCTCGGCTTCTCTTATTCATGATGATGAATTATTTCTGGGATCAATGAGATTCCCTTTTACTGGCCCCCTATTTAACATACATAAAAATACGCACACATTAATGTGCTTAAATAGCACCTTTCCAGCCAGGAGTTAAAACCATGTTTCACACATTATTCCATAAATATGTCAAGACTGTTATTACCGTAAGACAAGCTTTCAGTAAGGCACTGTCCATCTGGTGTCACTAAGGTGCAGAAGGGATTTAATAAGCCAAGAATGCATCTGGAAACATACCATGGGTATCCTGATTTGTGCTCTAATAAGCGTGTGTTCATCTCAGAGAGACACAGGGCTGAAGTGTGCCAGGAATGCTGCTCTTGTCCACTCAGCATCCTGGGAATGGGAATTATCATCTGGACTCATCAGAAAATAGAATTTCTACCTTGTGGGGAAGGGCAAGATTCCCCTGGTTGCTTTAATCATGAACCAGGACAACAAGTTAAAACTTTTACGTTATTTTTCATGAACCAAAATATTCTGAAAATATTTCCTTCCAGTCTTATCAGAACACTCAGCCATGATATTGTATTGCTTGCAAATCCATTCAAAGAATAATTCCAGTGCACTCATGTACAGAATAACATGAGACTTGTTGCACTTTAAATCTCAAGCCAGTGCTTGTTTAACCTGGAGCTCTGCAGCAAGACCTTGGGCCTGAATGCTAAAAAAGCAGCTTAGGAAAGAAAAGGTTCCAGGTGTAATTATGGCAAGAGCCTGGCTACTGAGAAACACAGAGCAAAACACAAATAGGATTAGCACCCATGAAATCTTAATGATGGCTGTGTAATTTATACAGGATTCCTTGGCTTGTCAGCATCGTTGTCGCTTTCTGGGCTCCGCTCCTGTTGTCTCAGAGCAGGAAAAGGCCACTGTTGTTCTCCTGCCAGACCCAATAGCCTTTAGTCAGATTTAAGAGAAAGTAGCTGTGGGAAATGAAGATTAACACTCTGGGACAGGTGAGATTATCTCCTTGAGGGTCATTATAGTTTTCATAAATCGAATATACCTGTCTCTGTGTACACACACTTATGTCCAGCACATCCATAGCACAAGGTATAAATGGAAAGCCTGGGGAATACTTAATCACAAGGACTTAATCATGTGGGGCTGGGTGAAGCACTGATGCTGTGCAAGTAGCAAAGCAGAGAAGAGAAACTGCTAATGGAAATGCAAGGAGCTGTGTGTGACAGACCCAATGTGTGGGTCTGTGTGTGAGCGAGCATGCCTTTAAGTTCTCTCTAATGGAAGAACAAAAATTAATCTACCAGTAATTAAACTTCCTCATCTTTTTTTTTTTTTTTTAATAAAAGTGGTTCTTTCCACCAGTATTCGTATTATGAGACTGAAGACCTGAGTCCAAATGCTCCCTTTATTGATGTATTTGCTCCAACAATGCAATTTCTGTAGCCTAATTTTTTGATAGCCCATTTTCTGATTGCTGTATTTGGGATTATCGTTCTGAGTTGTGGATGGCCAAATTAATCACTCGTGTATGTATACTAAGTATGCATACTAAGTCTTCCTCTTACTTCACCTCTTGCCACAGGGCCACAAACACCAGACACATAAGGGCAATTCTTGTTAGAAATGGACCAGAGCAAGGGTAGTCAGAGGTGGAGCTTTGCATGGGACAATTCACACAGCCTGGCTCAGCAATGGCTGTGCTCTGGTACCACAGCTTACACACAAACAACTCCAAACACTTAGACAGGACTTAAAAGAAAATAATCCACTTCCCTAACCCCTTTCCACTTGGGTCCACAACCTCCAGCAATGCAACCACAACCCTTCCCTGAATTTCAACTGTTAGCACAGAGAGCCAAGGGCAAAGTAAGGGGGTCTGTCAGGAGCTGAAAAACGTGTTTCTCTTTGTGATGGTAGTGAACTGTATGCCTGATTTAAATGGGAAAACCAGTTTCCTGGTCAAATCTGCTACTAGCCTTCAAAATATATAAAATGCAACAAGCTGCAGGTTTAGCACAGTGCTCAAGTCTCTGGGTTCTGAAAACACTGCAAACCGCTTTTGTTTTGATCTGGCATCACATCTGCAGATGGCTGGATAGATCTGTATTGCAGCTCACAGACAAGTGAGCACGGCACCTCCTCTGGAATTCCTCAGATCTTCTGCCACTGCCTTTTTGCTCTTGCCTACAATGGCTTGTGCCTAGAAAGTGTAAAGCTGTTTCCCGAGCTCTACAGCTCACATGTGAGCTGGCTCAGCAGATCCCCCAATAGAGGGACAGGGATGAATCATTCGATAGCGTCTGGGCTGGAGCAGTGCTGCTGCAGCAACCCAAATACCTGCCACCAATGTCAAATGAAGCACCACGTGCTTTTTCAAGGAGATTTTATGTGGGTTTGTACTTTTTCTTCTGAAGTAAACTTGACAACAATTGTTTTTTACCTATCTTTCATCAGACCATCAAACTGTCCTACAGACTCATTTCCAGCTAGGCTCCCATCAGGGTCCACAGGTAGGCAGAAACTCTGGAAATCAGATGGCAGTCCTGGAAGGACAAAGGAGAGGTGGGATCCAAACTGGATCATCTCCTGACTTCACTAGCTCAGCTCCAGGCACTGTGAGCCCCCCATGCAGTCAAGGCTGATGTAAAAGAAGCACAGGATGACATAAAGGAATGCAATAACATGGACTTGTAGAGACATAACTTGTGACCGGGGCTCCTTGGTTTTGGCATTATATCCCTACCAACTGAGATATTCCACATTTCCTCCCCAGGAAGGAACATGATCTAACTAGACAGGAGAGGAGTAATAGGAAATATTACTCTTCCAGTTTTACAGATAGGCAGCTGAGGCAAGCAACTAACTCACACCTATTTAGTGAGTCTGCAATAGAAACTGGTCTTAAATCTGCATCTCCTGGGGCCTGTTGCAACACTTAAGCCACAAAATCAGCTTCTTTCCCTACGGACCAGCTTTCTTCCCTGCACAAATGCTCAATCTGTGTTCAGCTGTTCTGCAAAATAGGCCTGGCCAACTCACAGGACCAGCCTTTCTCATAGGGCTGTTCACTTGGACAGTCATTCGGTTCTTCAGCAAGTTGGAGAGTCGGGGAGGACCCTTGAAAAAACCGGCAATTAATCCCTCAGGTTTCATCTTCTACTTCACCTAAATAGTGACATGAACTGCACAAGTCAGCCACACTTCATTTAATGATGACTTTTAATATGAGTCACACATGGAAGTAGCTCCATGCCAGTGTTTCTGAGCCTCCATCCACTAGAGATGGCTTAGTCAGACACGCTTAAATTCCCTCCCTCCATGCCAAGGAGTAGATTTGCTCTCATTCTTTCTGTCCATCTTTCCTGACACACTTTTTTCCACCTTTTCATTTCCCTTAGAGGAGAAAAGCAGCCCAAGGACAGGGCATGTTTTACCTTCTGCTTGCAACAAGACTGAACTTGTCTTTGAGCTGGAGCCTGACAGATCTGAGCTATTTCCTGCAGTCTAAGCAAATTTAGAACAGAGTCACCACCCATCACCTCACCTGCTGACTGTTTCTTGAAACTGCATATCTAAGTAGTCTTTTGAGCAGACACACATTCATACAGCTGCTACTTACTCCTGTCTCTCCTATTTGCAAACTGTTTTGAGGGCATGGTAAGAGTCACGAAGCTAAATATTAGACATACCCCATCTGCAAGTTTGTTCGTGTTTCTTTTTCACATCTGTCATTTTGCCAGTCATATCTGTGCTTGCTAACCTGGTGAAGAGGGTATCTAGACAGAAATGTTACTGGTAGGGAACCTCAGAAAGTACCAGTAAAGATCGAGCTGTCTGGACAACTCTCTGAATCCTATCAGAGCAATCTGAAGTTCTAGCATCTGGGAAAGTGTGCTGGAAAGCTTTCAGGGACAGACTCCCTAACGAGCAGAGGTGCATGAATAAGGGATTCCTTTTGTTTTGTTTGCTTGCAGTTTGGGAAGGTCAGAAAAGAGACTGATTTCAGGGTAATCGAAAGTACATACTTTAAGAAACATTCCCAACAAATGAAAGGTAAACTTGTTTATTTGCACATTGTGGGGGTTCAATAGAAAGATTTTTGGTAAACTAAAATAAAAGTTTCTTTCTGCTTTTGATTTTTTTTGGGTATATAACTCAAAATAATGGCACTTTTTTTTTTTTTTTCTCCTACAGAATGTTAACTTTCTTGCGTTCAAACAACTGATTGAATTGACCTACATTAATGGAATGTCTCGACTAAATTCTTAAACAGCAACAACGGTTTAGTCAAACAAAACAAAGCAAACCCCCTCTCATTCAGAAATTCTGAATGAAATTCTGAAAAATTTCTGATGCCATTTCAGTTTTACTGTTTTATTCAGATTGCCACTAAAATAACTAAGGTGAGTGTCTTGCCAAAATTGGCTCCAGTTTAGTTTGTGACATTAATAACTTCCTTGAATTTGTCTTTATTTTACCTGAACGCTGCTGTCAACTATTACAAAGCAGGCTGCATACTGCCTTCCTTATTTAACAGAATTGTAAAAGAATTTTAAACAGCTTCTTAAAGCAGAACAAAGCAATTAACAGGGTGACGTCAAAGACAAATTGTTAATAGAACCTGACCACTTAAGGTCTCTTAATCCTGTGCCTGGCTGCTAAATATTGGTAAAACTAATCAGGGCTGGTGAAAAATAAAATGTTTGTGACATCAACAGTTCTGCCTGAACACTCAGCATGGAAAAAGAAAGGCTCTTTATCATCGGTGTGGAGACATTGGCATCTTGGGGGCATAGGAGGCTTGCAAAAGCATCCAGGAATTCAGTTCTTTATTCAAATCCTTGGCTAATATTCTTAGCACTTTCGAGTCTGCATATCTTGGCTGAGAATCACATGCTAACGTGCTCTTTGCTATTATCAGGGCTGGATATTGACTGTAGAGGTCTAAGTCGTAAATACTATGGAAACACTTTTGCTTTGGCATTTCTGCACTCCACATGCAGAAGGGGAGTGGGAGGAGCAGCAGCAATCAACACATATATTTTAAGTTATCCATACTGCACTCAGCCCTTTTTTTGACTCAGAAAAGATTCTTGCTTCTGAGGTTAAAGGATTGGGGGGGGGGGTGTGGCAGGAAATAAGGTGCATCATTTATTCCTTCCCAGACAATTAATCTTTGTGTACCATGGGACAAATACTGCTGCAGGGTCACCACAGGCAAAAAAAAAAAAAAAAAAAATCTCAATCAACAAAACTTAAAGAAATAAGCTTATTGAAAGCAGAGACTCCTCATGATCACAAAGACTTCAGAGAGCTCATTCTTTGCTCATGATATGCAGGCCATTTAATGGCATCAATAGACTTTGTCCTGCTTTGCCTACTGATGCAACTTGGCCCAGGAACGCCCAATTTTTTAAGCCAAACACTTGACTGTACTCCCCTTTGGCTTTAAGGCACCCCCAAACAGAGAAAAACTGAGATCACGTGCTAAGCACCCTGCAGTGCAAAACAGCTAAAAGATGTCTATGTGGAGGGAGACGAGACCCTTATGGATAAACTCAGAGGTGTTCAGGAGGAGTTCTGCTAAGCAGAGAAAAGGACGGGACCATTCAGCCAACTTTCAGCCATGTCTCTGCTCCCCTGGGTGTGAGCCATGGGCAACTGCTGGGTTTCTACAGCCTGCTAGCTCTATGCCTGCCACCACTCAGCCTTTCTGGCAGATCACTGTGCCACTCTCAGCGTCATAAGCCCCAGTCTGCCATCCTATTGACTTTGTGCAGCACTGGCAAAAACCCATCAACACTGGGTGGAACGCTGGCCTGGACTAAAATCTGCTGCTGAACTCACCTAGTGCCCTGGGGAAGAGCCCACCCAACTATCCTGGCAGTCAGCAATGTTAGGACCAATCTAAGAATTATATTTGCTTTGCTCAAAGGAGATGGTAATTTAGTGGCAAAGAATTAGGAGCTTGAGGTCAGAAATACTACAGTTTCTTTACCGGCTGAAGGAAAAAGCCTGGCAAAGGATAAGGAGAAACGTTCTCCACTGAAGTACATTTTCTTTTTTTTTCTTTTCACTAGGTACCTGTTAATTAGGATAAAAGTGGGAAACACTATCTAACAAGGTTCCTGGGAGCAAACTGGAAAAAGCATTAATGAATTCAGCATTACAAGATGGTTCCTAAGCAACAGAACATTTCAGTTGAATATTAACCCTAGTCACAAGGAGAGAAAGAAACGGTCTCACAAATAACCTAAATGTCAGTGATTAAGACAATTCCTCTTTTGTATCTTTTGGATACCTCAAAGCAAGCATGGTTTGGGTAATCTTTGAGGAAACTAGTGGCTGGCAGTTTAATTTCCAGACTTTTTGGAATTCAGTTGCTGCTTTAGTACTAAACATAATTATGACTGTTTATAATAAAGCATCTTAGAAGACGAGGTAAATTGCAATAGAAAGACACAAGTCCTGTAGCATTAAACTTTAGACACAAGTCCTGTAGCATTAAATTTTATAGAAATATACTCCCATGAGTGTGCCATCCATGAACATGGACTAGCCACGGCATATCTTCCCGTAGAAAAGAGATGAACATTGCAAAATAGTGGTATAGGAGTTAGAGATTTTAAGAGGTGAGAGTAACAGTGTAAGGATAATTTGCTATTTGGCTAGCTAGTATGTAGCTGGATGGGTCCAAACCGTTGCTCAGTACACCTGAAAACAGGTTATCACAGATGTCAAGTAGTAACTGTGCAGGTGACTAAGGGGGATAAATATGTTCAACCATGGAAATTTGATCATTTTTAACCATGTTATCATATTCCCAGACAAAAATCAAGTTTCCATCACTCTCTTGTGTGCCAAAGTGGGAGTTAGTTTCTTAAAGACATATGAAGGACACAACTTTTCATCCTTAAATTCTAACACTTACTCTTTGAGTATGCAATGAAGTTTTTGAAGATGTACAAGTAAATAAATTAGTTTGTTTATGAAATAAAATTAATCATAAATGAAGTCCCTTCAAAGAAGAGTAGCATCTAAGGCAATTTCTTCTTTGTCCCAATTGATTTGAAAGGACTGTAAATACAAATCCACGTAAATCAAGAACATGCAGTGTGGTTATATTTAAATAAATTAAGTTGATCACTGTATTTAACTTTGCGTAACTGTATGGAGGTTACCAACTTTCTTCTGGTCCATAACCAAGGGAAATCCCTGTTTCAAGCAAACAGGGAGACTGAATGTTGGGGCAGGTTCCCTGGTATGTTTTGGCAGCTCTGCCAGTGCAGATCAGGTAGTAAGTGCCAGTTGCTGGTGTTTGCTGGCTGGTATTTCAGAGCAGTGGTTCACAGCCTGCAACGTTTATGGACTATGTGCCCATGAAAGATGACCACATCAAGCAAGTTCTTACAATGCAATATACGAAAAGAGGTTTTTTTGTAGACTTACAAAGACTGAAATTCAATACGAAAATCTGCCTTTAAAATGAATTTTTAAAAATACAGTTTAAAGCAGATTCTATATGACTGCTAACACTGTAACATTATTATCTAATAACAGTTTCCTTGGGTTTCTTTACCAGTCTTGTATGACATTTCTGATAGTTAAGGGAAAACAGCAAAGAAAGTAAAACTCATTCCTAGATAAAAATGAAGTTAAATTACAGCATATGTGTAATGTACAGGTGAAAACTTCTTGAATGAGACTTCAATTAAGCCCCAAACTAAATCTTGTAAAACGTGGTTCAGAATTATTCTACTAGAAAAAAATAATAATAATAATTTTTACATTCAGGTATGAAAAGTAAAGGTGATAAGTGATCTCAACTCTGCCTGCAGCGGTGATACTGGGGTGAAAATATGTGAAACATAATTGCATGAGTCTTTAAAGACCATCACTTCGAAGCCGATGATATTCAATATCTGTAAGTGTAACCACCTTCCTATTTCTTGGAATAACAGTAGCCAGGCTTGGATGGCTCAATGCTTCTTCATGTGGTATCTGAGCTTTGAAGCAAAAAAGCTTTGTCCAAGATGGTGAAAAAAGCACAGCTAAAGCAGGATCTGCTTTGGGCTGCTATATTTCTTATTTTCCTTTTTTTCTGCCTTGGCCCATTGCGTCTGTTTCCCCCATGCCTTTTCTTAACATATGGTTAGGTGGTGGACAAGCAGTGCCCACCCAAAAATAATCTGCCTTTATTCAGTGCAAAGCATCAAAGCATTAACAATCTTGCATGCAGGGCTGGAGCAGGATCTTGGATCTAACAGGCTGCACAGTATCAGGCATCTTTCTCTGACTGACATTTACCTCCTTGTTTTGCAGAAGGCAGTGAGGGAGAAGTTGGCTAGGGTGAGGTAAAAGCATCCAAAGGGCAAGGAAAGAAACCCTGGGCATGACAGCGTGCACCACGCAGCAGGTTCTGCTTCACTAGGAACTGCTAATTGTCCTCCACGTGGAATTAACTCTCCAGTCATCCCAACAACTACTGCTGCATCTAAATCTTCCCTTTAATGGGCTCTCAGGGAGCAAGCGGCATGCAACCTGAACCGTGCTCGCCACTACATCAATCTTCCCTTCATCACTCTCACGCTATGCAGCAATCGAGAGGAACAAGCATTAAGTGGAGCTGCTCACCCTGGCTGTAATTCCTGACCCAGAGCTGCTGCTCCAAAGCTCAGAAAAGAGATTTTCTCAAAGAGGGATGGTGCTTTGGCAAAAGCATCTTCCTCAGTGGAGAAAAGCCTGAGGAATGGGCAAGAGGGAAGAAGGGATTATGGGCTGGGCATCAGAAAACAAAAACGTCACTGAGAGGGCAAAAGAGAAAGCAGAAGGATCTACAAGTTTGTAAGCAGGAGGCAGGTCTTGATTTAAAAAGCTAATCTAATGCATTGGAGACGTGCTTTGGCTGTAAGCATTCAAGGATCAGTTCTGGTTCTTGGTATCTAGCACAATGGGATTCTGGAAATAAACAGTACTAAAAGTGGTTGGTTTGAGAAGGGAGAAAGAGAAAGAGCTCATTGGGAAGAGCAGGGTGGGTAGCTTTTATTTCCATGTGTGCCAGAGGATTCTGACCTGAGAAAGAGGTTTGGTTAATTATAACACGTCAGGCACACCAGTCATTTAATCAGGGATCTGAAGTGTGTGTCCACAACTTTGTGAGTCCAGTAATTGTTTATAAGAAGTGAAGGGTCAAGGTGAACAACTTTCACCATGTGTTGAAGGCTTGAATCGATTCTCATAAAACTGCCAGCTAAATAGTCCAGCTGGCACAGATAAACTCATGAAAGACTTTTGAAAACAGGGAAAAAAAAAATAATTAAAAAACCCAGTTGATAGATGATACTGTTTACACGGAATAAATTCTCCACCTCTGTTAAGAATAAGGATTCATAGCTAAGCAACCGATTTCACAAGAGAAGGGTGGGAAGTGAGCTATTTTTCCCCCGGTGACCAAATTACACACTTTCCATTCACACATCTAGGTGCAAGAATAACCTTTCTGCAGACATTATTTTTTAAAAAGTTTAATTAATATTTCTGTTTGCCTTGAGTAGTTCACAGAAACTGAAAAAAAAACCAAACCCCAAGAAAAAAAACCCAAGACAGTGTAGCAACACAGAAAAAAAGGAAGAAAAAAGCCCAGTGTTACTTTAACACTGACAACAAAAGTCACCCTTAGATGAATTAGTGATAAACTCCTGGGGAAGACTTCAGCTCCATATGGTGATATTTAATATTAGTCACGTAGAATCGGCCAAATCAACTCCACATCCCGCAGTACCTGTGGGACCTGGTCCTGCCTGTTTAGCATTCCACTGCGACCACCCGTGAAACACTGCAATTGTCTCTCCCGATATAAATAAATAACTCCAGAATGCCAAACAGAAAGGGGTGGGGATGGGAATGATAAATCCAGAGTCAGAGGTGACTGCATAAGAAGGAAAGTGGTAGGGCTGTGGCTATGATTTAGTGGTGCTAATGAGCCCTGAGAGAGAGCCTCCAGCACCTGTGTCGGTAGCATAGGTCCTGTCTGAAGAAAACTGGGCATTCAAGGTGCTGTATGGATTCGTGGGCTTCATGTCTCTGCCCACATTTCATTTCTGAGTTATTAGTTGGAAAAGCACCTCTTCCTTCACACCAGAGGATAACTCTTAAGTCTCCAACTCAGCATGTGCATCCAGGCTTGGCTCACTGCAGCGCAGGGCTCAGCGTGTTCACGTTGGAGCTTTGGGGTTTAGTCTGATCTAGATGGAGAAGACAAGGCAAGAACAAAGCTTGTCTGGGCTCTGCTCCGTCTTGAACAGCTGTTTTTCAAAAGCTGCCTGTGAGAAATTCAGTTTCTTTAAGAAATAAGCTTCCCTGTTTGTCTTTGCTCCCTGATGCTCACACTACATCTATTAATCCTGGCCAAGCATCCTGTCTATTGGAGCATAACCCAAAAGCTGGAAGCATTCGACTCCACTCAGCAGGAGCGACTGAATCATTCCTCTACCTCTGATGGGACCACTACAAGCCCTATCCAATTAGCCCTAAACAACTAATACACCCAGAGCTGTTTTCAAGAACGGAATAGAAGCTGTGCTTAATCCATGCTTGTTTACCACATGGCACTGCTTCTCCCTCTTGAATGCCACGTTCACGGGAAAATAAATTAATACAATCCTCTCCCAGCACCTGACCCACTCACTTTACATGGATATGTACTTCTCGTACATAGGTGTTGCCACAGATTCAGAGACACCTTATCTGGGGCTTGGGGTTTTTTTTTGTGAGCCTATTGACAGTGCCTCCCTGATCTGTACTCTCCAAAGGTCATCATTACGCAGAATTGTCCTGTTGACCTCCCAAGGTCAAATACTCACAGAAGACCTCAAGGCTGTGCTAAGGTGAGAAACCCCAAGCATGCAGTCTCTTTTTATGGATTTTAATTGTTTATCTTCTTAAAGAGACAGAAGCAGTGAAGCAGCAGACGCCAATGAAAATAAAGCCATGTTTGGCAGCAGGTGAAAGCTGGGTCCTGACTGAGATGAATATCCCAGGCAGTGGCTTGGGTCAAGTTCTACCTTATTACCCTCACATGTGTGAATACCTCCCTACACACACCTAGCACAGATAAATGGCCCACGTGCACTTACACAATATTTATAACAACTGTTTTTCTTCCCCTGCCCTAAGTCAACTTATTCTTTGGTTTCCTACTGCCCTGGAGTCCATCAAAGCTAGTTGCCATGGAAATGGTTGTGATGTACTTTCACAATGTCCTTGGCCGTGAGTGTATATCAAGAGCTCTCTCTGCTGGTCTGGAATCACCATCATTCCTCAGGGCTCCAAGTGGTCACGTCACTGCTGATACTTGGAAGCTCTCAGAGGTACAGCTTGTGTTTCTAAGAATCATCAGGGTCTGAAGTCTGGCACAGTAGCTCCTATTTTTGAGCGAGCTAGAAATGCTCAGCTTACTGAGAAACTGTAATGTCCAGCCTCCACTCTCTCACAATCTGCTTGTCATTCGGTGAAGAGTGTAGCTAAGTGACCATGGGAGCAGTGATGAAGAAGCAACCTCACCTGCGGTGAGACTGCTAGAGAATGTTCAGAAGCAAGACCATGGGAAACTGGCAGGGCATGGGAATTCCTTTTTTTTTTTTATTTTTTTATTTCAGCAGTGCTGTCAGCCTAGGAAAACTGGCAGTGGTCTAAGCCCTTACCCAAGCAGTACTTTTTTTACACTTCAGCAAAAGGTGGAGTTCCTTGTGTTGGGTGGGAACACGCAAAAGCCCTTTTTTCACAGCTGCCATAACAACTTAAGAGGACTGATATTACAGTACGACTTTTACCTTACAATCTCAGTAACTCTTCTGTGGGCTGAGCATGCTTTGCTGCTTCCCAAATACTCCCAGGAGCAGCAGAGCTGAGGCTTATTATTAGCATCATTTGTTATTATTATCTCCTCCTTAATCTATGGCTTTTTAGGAGACCTGCGCAGGACAGAGTCTGCTACTAGGTCCCAGAGGTTCTTACAAGCAAAAGATTTGCAGGAGCCAGTTCTACATTTGCCTTCCTCAGCCTGGAGGTGTAAGGCCATTAACCAACAATCTCTGCACCAACCCTCTGAAATCCCTTTCTGCTTGAGTGTACATCCTCTGTACACTGGAAACCCACTAGAGAAGGTTTCTTTGCAATTGGCAGCCATGGAGCACCCTGAAACAAAGCCAACTCTTCTACCTCATGCCTCTTTCTCATAAAGTCAGTCTCAAGGAGTTGAGCTGTCGGAAATATCCCCTTGAAAAACATTAGGATCTGACTTATAATTGGTGTAATTACAGTATAAAAGGAAGAAAGTAAGATTTAATTAACCAGGCACTTCTACCAAGCTTGCTCTCTGCTAAGCACACAGCTGAAGAGCTAAGCATGCTAAGTCTTAGGGTTTTTTTAACTGTCATGGTTGATGACATCTTTCTGATGGACCTAGTAGCAGTGAAATAGCAAAGGTGTTACTAGTTGTCTGCATTACACTTGCAGTGCAAGCCAATCGCTAGCTTTCAGCAGAGCCCAGATGGGCCTTTTTAACTTAAAAAAATAATAATTCCCAGAGTTTTATAACACTGTGGGTCTTTGTAAGGTCTTGGTTTTAAATTGTTTACTTCAGAAGTGCATGGCTGTGTATGAAAGCTGCTTCTAATCTATGCAAAAGTCATCCAAGAAGGTACTTTCTAGTCCCCAAGTCTGGGTTGAAGTTGCTTGGAGTCATAATTAATAAGGGAGCTTTTGTTTCCTCCAACCATTACATGGTTTTGCTTTATGAAAAGTAGAGGAAAAAAATGCACCGCAGATAATTTAGGAGGGAAATACAGCAATTAAATGGTGCAATAGAAGGGTAAGGGGCAGAGAAGGCTGCTGACGTTATCATTTGTAAATCTCAGGAAGAAAAACGTTGAGCCAAACAGATTATTTTCCTTCCAATCCTGATTCATAGTTAATAATTGGCACAAATAATCAATTGGAACCACAGTACAACAGAGGGGTCCTGGCAAATTATTCTTTTCCATGAACTTATTAGACCTGATTAAAACCTTGTCATTGATTTTTTTGGGCCATCCTGGGGAGACCAGACACAAGGTCAAGCACACAGTGGATAAGTGTATCATTAAGTCTAGTCCTTCTGAGAGTCAAGAAGAAATGCCAAGAAGTTACATGGAAGTTTTAAGTGCTAATTCTGAGATCTACCTGTTTCATAATGTTTCATTTTGACAACAGCCATCCCCCTCACATCCCACATCCCAAACTAATGAGATATTTAGTCACTGAGAAGAGAGAATTGTGCGAAATCCTAGTTCACATTTCTAACCTAGGGGAACAAAGTCAGGCTTATGTGACTGCTTTCAAGTCCCTAAAATAAAAGTTTTTAACTGTCAAGTCTTATTTCTTCCCTATCCATTTTTTGGTGTCTCCTTCACCCAAACGCATGGACATAGGATCATTGGGAAGAGGTGTATGGCATCCTGGAAAGGAAAAGATGTTGCCAAGAACAGATTGTGAGGAAAGACTAGCTCCGATTTATCCAAGTCAACCAAATTACTTCAACTCCTAACTGTAACCTTCTGTACAGCCAGTGGAAAGACCTCCAGGAAGTGATCTATTTTGCTACTCTCTGCAGGTGCTGGTAGCTCTGTGAGCTAGTCTGGGCTAGTTAAGCACCTCGACTGGGTACTTCCCCAAGACACTGTCTTGGATATACAAGGGTTGGGAAGGGAGACCTTTAGGTCATTTATTGCTTCTCATCAGTGCAATTCCTGCTCCCATGTCAGACAGTTCAGTGACAACAGGGCAGTCCCTCTGGCCCTCTTTTGTGTATTTGGGGCTCTCTACCCCAGTTAGACATTAAACATTAAGTGAGGGGAATTTGAGCTTGCACACAGATTTGAGGAAGACACCATTCAGACTGTTAAAAATCCCCAGACACTACAATCATCCTACTGAAATACAGGCAGGAGAAGTTTTTAGGTGTGGAGTAACACAGCAAGAAGCCTCTTTGACATATAATTTTGGACTCCTGGCTTGTGTAGCAGACTTTCCACGTAAAGGCAAAGCAGGGGCAAATGAAGCAATGTCACAGCTTTAGCCAACCTTAGCCTTTTTCCATGAGATGCTGAACACAACGTGTGAGCGGCGAGATACCCTCAAGGGCCGCTAAGCCATTGAGAATCGAAAGCACATTGAGCACAAGTCTGTATTAGGCCCATTTTTCCACTTCCTAATCCACTCCACCTGGCACAGCAAAGCCCTCGCTGCGTGAGCGGATGGTCCATGCATGTGAAGCCTGGAGGCACCTGCTGCTCCTGCTGTACCTTAGCAAACCGCTGCCTGGGAACTTGGGAGAGATCCAGGTTCCTCCAGCAACAACGGACAAGATGCTGCTTCATGTAAACCTCATTTGCATTTATACTCTAAATCTGTTTCAACTCTACCATCCATATGTTTATCAGGGAAGAAAGGGAAGAGCAAGAACTGGGGAAAGCAACTGAGTGCCTTCTCTCAAATCACTGCACTCTCATTTTAACTTCCAATTCATGCTGACTTCTCTTCCATCTACATTCCCCCCTCAAAGTGTCTTCAAAACTTCTTACCACCTTTCTTCTTCAGTTCACTTGTCTCAGATCTTCATTAACATTACAAACTCACCCCTGGAAATGTTTTCCCTTTGTGAAAACATCACATCTAAAACAACAACAACAACAACAGTGCAGCATCTTTTAATCCACCAGCACTTTTACTGTCCTTTCATGAATGATTCTAGTTGAAACTCAGATCTCTCTGGGCTGGCCAATGGCAGAACCATATGGGAAGTAAACAGACAATGAACTTTGATATCAAAGGCTTCCCAGGGATAAGGAGAGGATGCCTTATTTTGAAGGGAGCGTTTTAAGCCAAAGTGATGCTTTTTTGAACTTCCTGCATTGGTAGATGTGACAGGTTCAGCTGGAGAGGAGGGATAGGAGCTCACTGCATTGCTCGGCAGTGACTCTTCAGCATCTGATGCTCATAACAATATTTTTCAAAGGTAGGCAAAAAAGGATTCTGTGAGCAGTGTGTCATCACCCAAGCTCTGTTAGCTTTTACTAGAGCTAGCTTTTACTGGAGAGGTGGTATGAAGAAATCTAGGAGATTCCCAGTGCTCCATTTCTTGCCTTCTTTTAAACAAAGCCTTTTGAGGTCCCATTTTGGAAGCAGACAGATTTTTCTTTTAAAGGTTAAAACAAAGCTTAAAATGAAATGCAAATTGTTTCAATTCAACTCCAGTAAAATGGGTCATCTGATCTGGGAACATTTCCCTGAGCTTCCCATTTCTTCAGTTCAGCAAACAGCCTGAAAACAGCAGGCAGTGCCCCAACCCAGGGCTGCTGTGGAACCTCCTCATCTTCCCTCAGCCAGATAGAGAGCAGAGGTTTGAAACGAGGGTTTTCCTCCTGGAAACTGAATGATGACATCCAGATCTCTCTGCTCAGCTTCTTCATTCACCACTGAGGTGAATAATATACCAGACCAGTCACGTATTTCTGTGCAGATAACTACAGAGGTCCATGGGGAGGACTAAAGCCTGTTCTCTGGTCTGGAGGGAGACTGGTTGTTTTGCCAGATGCATGGGTTTGGATATTTTGCTTTGTGTGAGACTAGGAGGAATTTTTCCCTAATATCAACTAAGCTTTCATGTCCTTTCTGGTGTGCTGCATGCTCTGCCTCACCTGCTCACGTAGAAGCTTTATGTGACAGCCACACTACTGTTGGAAAATCTAGGACAAGAGAGACATCCTCTGTTTCTCCTGCTGGCTTTGCTTATGAAGATCAGCTGTGAGCTTTTTCCATCTTTCACTCCAGGTCAGTGATATGGGGTGGAGGGCAGTGGGACATGTTTTTTAATAGTGGTAAAGCAGCCATTCTACACATATTTTAGACACATATCTACTCTGTGACTGCCTCTGATAGAAAGGACAGGACTCGATAACTTGAAATGGTCCCTTCCAGTCCTATGTCTCAAGCAGCTAAATAGTCCCTTATTGGTCTGAGAAATAAATCTACATCCCTCTTGGGCTCTCTCATTCTCAGGGATGTTTGTGAAACAGGTAAGTGCAGTGGCACAGCAAACTGAAGCTTAAGCAAATGGAATTCCTTCCCTTCCAGCCAGTTTTTAGTAACTTCCTCCCACAAAGAATTTAGTTTAGAGTTAATTGAATTAGCAAAGGCCTTCAAATACTTCCACGAGGGACTGGCTTCATTTTGGCCTTACAAAGCCAATCAAATCAGCAGAGAAGCAGAAAAGCCGGTCAATGACTTACATTAATCATCTGAGAGAGCAAAGAGAGAAAAAAAACAACCCAACAAACCAAACAAAACAGAAAGGCAAAAAAAACCCCCCAGACTTCAACTCTTAAAAACTTGGCTCACCCCAGACATAGAACACTAGATGAAAAATTGACTCTATGAATTGCATTATAGATTTTGAAGATGGGTCTGTTTCTGAGAGTCTCAGACTGAAAGTCTGGTACGTGCTGCTGAAGCTCACTACAGCTGGGATCCACCTACAAGGGGGACCTTTGGAGAGCACATGTAATGAACCCAGGACTCACTGCACAGATGTCAAAGAGTCTCTGCTCACGCACACCCTGCTCAGGGTATTGGATTTGCTGTGTGTACTCAAGCCATTTGCCCCTTACAAGTAAAACAAGTCAAGCATGTGCACAGCAGGTACATGAAGATCAGTGGGTGGCCCCCAGGGTCCCTCCTCAGATTGGAGAGGGTACCTCAGGTTTGTAAGAGCATTTCTATACATCCAGCTTTTTCCAGAGCTAAAAGCAGGACTGTCTTCCTTAATTTTTTTAATCAGATAGACTGAGGAGCTTTGAAACTTGCAGGTGTGTGCCCACCCTACTTCACAACGAAGCACATGGGGCATCCTTTCCCCATACTGGGCATGTTACTGTGCTACACAGATGTGGCATCAGTATCACACAACCAGCACAGCATGATTCACTGCAAATTCACTCCTTCAGTTGCCATAGTAAAGGTACACCTCAGAGTGCTGCGGGCTGCAGTCATATGGTGTTATTAAATCCTTGCAACTTCTCACCCCAGATGAATACAAGACACCTGCCACAACCTGACAATTCAAAGGCAGCGCTGCAAAACGCAGTCAAAATGGGAAAGACTGATTAAGCTGCCTGGTTTATCTCCCAGCCAGGCAAAGAATTGAGGTCAGATTTGAGGCCCATTTTTACATATCTTTCCAATTTTGATTTTTAAATGAGTCTGTTACAGACGACAGCAGACTGAAAGCCTGTCCTTCCTCCCAGTTTTTGTATACTCAACACTTAGATGTAGAACTGGTAAATAGTTTTTACGAAGATCATTTACTGTCTCCTTCAAAAAAAAAAAAAAAAAAAAAAAGAAAAGAAAAAAAGAGCTTTCCTGACTTCTCATGAGGATTGGTCTTGATTAATTTCTTGGTTCAAAACATTCCAGAAGAGCTTTTGCACAGGAGGGTTTTGGATTGGTGGTTTTTGCTGGCGGTTTGGTTTGGTTTTGTGTGTGTGTTGGGGTTTTTGTGTGGTTTTTTTTGTTTGTTTGGGGTTTTTGTTTGTTTGGGTTTTGTTTTCTTCTTACATTTTTGTTTGTTTTATGGAAAGCCCTGTTTTCCCTTGCTTAGCTAGAGAGTTACTAAGGGTAAAAAAAAAAAAAAAAAAAAATCATCTTTGTGACCAAGATATTTCAGAATATTGCAACAAAATTTCCAGAGTATCAAAAGAAAGGAATTTTTTGTCTTTCTTTCTCAAAATACATATTGAGACATGGCATGTCAGACAAAAAATACGTTCAAAAGATTGCAATCATTTTATATGGGACAAACTCCTAATTTTATAGATGTACTACAAAAGCCCTAGGAAGTAAAAGATGAAAACAGCCCTGTATTTCACTTCTATAGTGACAAAAATAGTAGAAAGGGACAATTATTATTTTATTTTATTGGTAGGAAATGGTTATGCTAATTTTGATGGAAAAAATGTGCATGGAAGATCAAAGTTAACAACACGTCCAAAGCAAGTAAAACACTAAAAATTCTTAAATGAAGTTCAGAAGCTCTCTTTTTTTTTTGTTACAGAGAGTGTAGTAAGTAGCGACAAGCTCTAGTGGCAAGCAATCACAATTAAAAATCATTTAATTTTTTAATTAAATATTCAAAAAAGAGAAGAAATCTCAGTTAAAAGTCTTTGTAGTGTAGAAAATTATGTAAAGCTTGCGTTTTACAAGATCTTATTCCCTGTTTCTTTAGCAGCATCTTCAGTTGCAGAAGATGACCCTTTCTAGACAACCTTTTAGATAGATTTAAAGATGGTATTTATAGGAAAAGGAAAAAAAAAAGGATTGTGAAACTTGTGTCATTGCCCTTGTTTTTAGAGCCAAAGTTTTTTCCTTAAAAACAAAACGAGATCAGCCACATGAGAAAACATGACGAAAGAGAAAAGAGCAAGAAAGATAACAAATAATGAGATCTCAGTGCTGGAAAAGGGCAAGTGAATTCTTGGTCACTTTAACCATTCAAACCAGGAAATAACATAGCACTGCTGGATGTTTGAGATGCTGCTTTCAGCTGCCTCTTGTTTCCTGCTGTTACCAGAGATGCAGTCTTAGTTGGCTGAATCTGTTTTTTTTAAACAAGTCAAGACAAAGATGGCGAAGAGAAGAAATAAGGTAGAGGAAAAAAAAATAAAAAAAGGGAAAAGAATAAGGTAGGGGAAATAAAGAAGGATGAGAGAAAAGAACAACCCTAGATATCTAGCTGTCTGCAGGGTTGCCAGTAGTTTGGCAGACCCGTTGGAGACTCCACTGTTACTTCAAGTTTTCTCTAGAGCTCGCTGCAGTGAATTTATTCACCCTGGGCAAGATGACAAAGGCCCGAGTTGTCACAGTGGCCAGAAGATCCTGTGGCCTCAGCATCTGCAATAGTAAAGCCAATTTCATCTATGCTTCTCTTCTAACACCATACAAAGGATACTCAAGGATGAAGACAAAAAGCGGTCTAACCTCTCATCACTCAAGGTCATCCAGCAGATGAATAAAAACTAGGAATAAACCAGACTTTTTCTGTCTCCCAGGTGAACTCCCTGTCCATTGGGATACACTGCAAATTCTGCCAAGCCAGGATATCCTCATCACCATTTCCACAGCTCTGGAAAAGGCAAATAAGTCATGGCCAAGAGAACTCAGGCCTTCCTGTTCTACCTTCCACTTGTCACTTCTCATTCAGGTGATATAATAATCTGATTAGGTGAGTTGGGAATTATCAAGATTCACTCACTCTCCATATTTTCACATTACAGGGCAAGGCAGAGATTGCCAGAAAAAGGTGAAGCACATGCTGAGAGCCAGGTTTAATTTACACGGTCCCAATTTTAATTCTGAAATTCAAAAGATCTGAAACCTTCTCTTGCTCT
This sequence comes from Actenoides lindsayi, assembly GCA_025331215.1. Taxonomy (NCBI): domain Eukaryota; kingdom Metazoa; phylum Chordata; class Aves; order Coraciiformes; family Alcedinidae; genus Actenoides; species Actenoides lindsayi. The sequence continues at coordinate 55,013 of WTSP01004568.1, read as the reverse complement.
TTTCAAAACTCTGCATGTCTTCCAGCTTCTATGAGAGCCCTTTTTCTCCAGCATGATTTTACTTAATCTCTCCATGCACTCAGGTGTCTTTCCTTCCTCTACACTCAGCATGATAGAGCTTGACTAGTCCTCTTCAGCTAGATCATTGTAGGTATTAATTATATCTACTAAAGAGAGAGCTTTGTGATAGACTAGGCAACCATCCAGACAGGTTCCAAATGTACTGTGGAGTCCATAAAAACACCACAAGTGAAGATATTTCTGTTACCTGGGGGAGAAATCACTGATGACGACATGGTGCATCAGCAGGGCTGACTGGGTAGCACATTAAGCTCCACAGACCTCAGCAGAGTACATCCCCAGTAACGAATGCCAAAACAGACAAAAGTGGGACAGATAGCTCAGTTTATTATGTCTGTATTCAAATGCAATCTCTTTTAGGCCTCAGTTCTGTGTACTTGTGTTTCTCAGCATGTCTTGTGCTCCATCTATCTTCAAAGTACATGGTCTGTAAGATCCTGAAGAAAGAGATAGATCAGACCTTGTGTGTTTGTCATGAGTGATCTACCTGTTGGCTGACACCAGCCACTTGCAAAGATTGTCTCCTAGAAAGGATTGAGCTTTATGGATGGTCTCCCAGGAATTGTTATTGCCTATTATTTATGTATCTTGGAAGGGAGAGGCAAGGCACTCAGGGAGGGGGAAAGAGGGCACAGGGTTGGGAGGGTCCATTCTTCAGCTCAGTCATAACAGTCAATTTCCACTATCATAATTAAAAAGGAAAATAAAGAAGCAGTAACATGGCACTGAATCCTCATTACCTTGCTGGAGAGGTGACTCCAGCTGCTGCTTTGCTACACAAACTGCCACATTCAAGCTAAGAATTCAGCACTTCTGGCTGGGTGGGTGGGGTTTATTAAGTAGTGTTGACTTGATGTCGAGCAGTGTAAACCATATATGTACTGATTAATACATCACAAGTTTTAAGCACACTTTTCCCCCTTTACCTACATTTTTTTTCCCCCTCTTTGCAGGTGAGCAGAGAAGATGTAAGACCCAGGTTTCATCCAGAGCATTTGTGTTCTAGGGAGATACTTGTTTCTGTGGTTTAATCCTTAAACAGGAAGAGGAGATAATCCCAGAAATTGGGATGGAAGCAGGTGTCAGAGGGAGCAGAGATAGTCGGAAGGCAAGCTGACTGGGGCTCTGGGTATTGAGCCGCATGGGCATTGCCGTACAGCAAGAGCATTTCAGAGACAGAATCAGTGAAGGACTCGCAGCCAACCAACCAACCAACAAACATTAAACAACTAGCTTTCACAAGGAAAGGGGGACTTTTCTGGGGAAAGTCTCTCAGCAGACATTTTTCTTCAAGTCAGCACTATTCTCAGAAAGCTATGTGGTATTTGGGCACCACAGTGCTGCTGATCTACCAAAGTCAAAATAAACAGTGGAAGAGACCCAACACTTTGCTCTGCTAGCAGAACAGTATTACCAGTCAGAGTTGTGTTTGCAATGACAGACTGTTACCTGCCCAGTGACTCATACTCTCCACTGACACTCAGGAGACACGCACACTGTTCCTGGCTTTATTGCACAGCCTTGGAAAAGTTGCTTTACCTTCTTGCTCTTTCCTAGCTTCTGCCTACATAAAGCCTTGGTGTTTTCGAATATTGATTCTCTTATCCTAGGATGGAAAAGTTTCTTGAACTATACAGATGCATGAGAGGGACTTTCTGCAATTACTGGAGTAGGAAAAAAAGAAAAAGAAGAACGAATTCTTTGAAAGGGCTTGATGCCTTGCTATTGATTGAAGGTTTTGGTTTGTTTTTTAAAAACAAATTGAAGAATGACTTCTGTCTTTTTTTTTTTGGCTGGATTTTGCTTTATTGCATCTCTTCATTTTAGTTCTGCTTTGAGAAGACAGTTGAGGTTTCTTTACTTCCCAACATAAACTGGATCAGCACATTTCTGACTACTGTACCAGATTATCATGAGTGGGATTCGAGCAACACCGCTATAAGCCCTAGCTGAACCTTACTAGCAGTAAAATTCAAAATTTGTGGAAAACAGAAGAAGTGAATGATGAGAACTTGTTTAAAAACTTGAATAAATATTCACCAGGGAAAACAAAAAGGCTGTGCTGCTTTCATAGAACTAATATTAACTTACTGATTTCTTGATTAAAATGAAAATGGAAAAATGATTCCCAGCAGGTCCCTCTTCTCTTGCTAAGTTAATAGCAGGGATGCCATTACACTGAAAATGATTCGTTTGATGCTAAAACCTAGAAGTGTGTTCATTTCTTCAATTCATTCATCCAGTGAGGTTCAGTGATGTTCCACTCGGCTAGGACAATCTTCCTGCATTTGTTAGATAGAAAGAGAAGGGTGGAAAGTGCAACTCATCATTACGTGCTCTAACAACTGGCCGCTAACTGGAGCCCAGGAGTCTGATGCTATGAAATGAACATGGAAGGACAACAGAGCAGCAACCTGTATTGCTACTGGTCAGCCACTGTGACCTACAGAATGGATACAGAGAGTAAAAGTGACTTGGAAAAGACAGGGCAATGTGCAATCTGTGGCTTCACAGAAAGAAGGAAGCCACCAGAACTAAAAGAGAGCTGCATGATCAAACAACAGGAAAACTTAATTGTAAAGAACACAGTTCAACGAGTAACTCAGTTCAGATGCTTTGGGAGGTGTTCCTGGGCACGTGAAGCCCAGCAGTAATTCCTGTTGCTTTCAGTGGTATCTCTCCAAGACATGTGTTTGGTCTGGCAGAGGTGTTTTTGCCTCTCTCTCATGCTTACCAACTCATATTGACATTGATGTTCATAGTGACTAAAGATTCTCATAGAATTGGGTTCTTCACAAAGTTCTAATGTTACTTATTTTTTGTACTGCCATTTAGCCCTTGCTGTTGCTCCTTCTCAAGTGAAGCAAGTTAGTGGAGATGAAGTCAAGAAGTCCTTTCACAGGGACCTCAATACCTTCTAGGAAGGCTCATGAGGTTTAAAGGGAAAGATCCAGCTGCAAAAAATCATGTCCAAAATGCCTTCAGACACCTGTAGGATGTGCTGCCTGGAATTCAGATAATGGTTTTAAAAGGTCAAAGAGCTCCACTGGGTCCTGGATATATCTGCCAAGTCTCTGCTACCCTTGGGCACCTAGAATGACACACCTATGTTCAGATATGTGTTTTTGTCTCAAAATGTCAGTAGCTTTCTGTAAGTTATGTAAGGGGGACTTTTACTTTCAAGAGGAAAATTGAATCCCTGAGCCAAGAAACTTGAAGACAGAGTCTGATGTGGTACTGCTGAAGCACGCAAGAGTTTTGCACAAGTGCCCAGCCCAGATAGGTTATGGTGATAACCAAATCAGCGAAACCTTGGCTGATCCATATCAAAGAATGATCATTTTGGGCTGCCAAAATGACATGACACTGATAGAAGTGTCCTGCTTGTTATACACCACAACTAAGTGCTGCCCACTCAACTCTAAGTACATAAGGGAGAAATGGGCTTGACAACCGAGTTAAAGTACAGATCCTCACAGTACAAGATAGCAAGCAGCGTGTGTAGTTCTGAATCAGCTGCCTTTGGAGAGCTGAATGCATTTGAAAAGGCCACTGCTACCAGACACATTTCTCTAAGATGAATTTTGCATTTAACAGACAATTAATTTTCCCTTGCACAAATGAAAAGGATGTTGTATTCTGTGGGGACAGACATCCCTGTCAGCTTGGCCACCAGGCAGATGATGTTCCTCATCACAGATTCTGGGTCAGGTTGGGTCAGGGAAGGTGTGTTTCATTCTAAGTATTAACCAGGATAAGCATTTTTTTGTTGGATTCCAGAAACTCCTCAGGGATAAAGTCCTAGCTGCAAGAAGCATGCAAGCAGTGAAATTCCACCCGTTCAGCATTGATTGTCTGTGTTATTGTCATTGCTGCTGTGCCTCCAAAATCAACGCAACGTTAAGCAGCATAAGTTGGATGCATAATGCACTTGGACTTATGGTCTGGTCTGCTCTGCTCTATTCCTCAGAACTAGAATCAAATGAAGGTCTGGCTTGCAGAAGAATGTGACTTGAGTCCTTTGCGTGCAAATCAGCTGCACGGGCAGTGTTTGGACATAAGCCAAGTGTACCCCACAACATCTAAGCTTCTCAGGCTGGTGAACAGATTTGGTAGATCCAGACAAATAGAGTGTGACACAGTACAAAAGCAATGCTAGAGATCAGGAATGTAGTACTAAATAGCTAAATAACATTATAGCACATAATGGTATAGACAGACTACAAGGCTGTAGAACAGCAGGGCAACTTTTAAGGCACAGTATCGTGAATTGCAAAATTGATACCATTCCTGCTATGACTGAAAAAGAAATCATCTCCAAATGAGAAAAAAACAATAGAAATAGCACTGCAACATATCCTGTCACTGAGATTCCAAAGTGGTCACCTGCTCTTGGATCTGGAAGTTACCTGAGAAAAGGGCATGTTTGTACTTCCCACCCTAAAAGGGAGTGAAGAGGCTGAATGATATCTGATGGGTCTACAGGACAACCAAAGGAAGAAGACATGATAATTAAGTATAGTCTTCATGCCAAGTTCCAGTGCTATCAAAGCTGTGATGGTTCAGAACAACTGCAAGACGGTTGCATGGATCCCTCAGGAAAGCGACTGAACAACCAGCTCCTGGCAAACAGATCACCCTTAGCCTGTATTGTCCCAATTCTTCTTTCTTATTTTGCACTTGTAGGAGAACAGGAGTCTGATATGAGGGTATTGTTCAGGGCTTGCCATGGTAAGAGACAGCAGATGGAAATATATAGGGAAATCACTAATTGTGTGCTGCAACCAGGATAACCTGGAACTCCACAGCTAAACTTGTGCCTATGATATGCGTGAAAAATGCACAAATAAAACCCTGAAGGAAGCAGAACAGCAGAGAGCCTGCTTATTCTGAAAGGGTCCTTTAAATGACCCAGCTTTTGAGTTCTCTGTGCACAGAGCCAGCATAGTTGATAAGATGATGGATTACTGGATCAAGCCTGCTGAACGTCAGAACCACCCATACCACTGGGCTGGAAGACTTAACTCTGCCACGTCCTAGAACACCAGCCAGGCTTCAAGCTCACATCCAAATCTGTCGCATTTGGCCATTGCTTTCCCTCAAAAAAAAAAATAGCTGAGGAGCACTGCTATGGAACACTTGCACTTTGCAAGGGGAGCTCCAGGAGCAGGAGCCGATGGAGAGGCAGCTTGCTCGACTTCATGCAAAGCTCAAAGGCGAATTCTGGCTCCAAAGAGCAAGTGAAATTTGCAGTTCGCTGCAAACGTGGTTTTTTGCTGATTGTGTCACACTCAGTTTCCTAAGGAGGAAGCAGGGGAACTCAGCCTTATTTGCATGAGTTTCACATCCCTCTCCTTGGCTGAGAACACACTGTGCTATTCGATGGACAGCTCCTTTCTGATTCACTGCTCTAATTATGTTTTACAGCCGGAATATGGTACTTATGTCAAAGCTGATGGGTAAAATTCTACTGAGAAGCAACAACGTTTTGTAGCATTCTCCCGTTGTTCATTTCCATGGCTTCCCTTCATTTTTTCCCCCCTCAAGGCTAATTTTCCATGCACTAGTCGTTCTAGAGTTCTTTTGACTAACAGCCATATTCTTTTTATATTTGTTTATTTATTGTACATTTGCAGGCATATGGTGACAGAAAGAGAAAATAAGTAGAACAGGTTTATTATTTCTCTAAAGAAGCCAGTAAAAAGCTGTAGCATCTGTCTGCAGGTAGACCTCCACAGTGACAATAATCCTTTTGCACTGAACAGGACCATAAAGGTTAGAGATATGTATATATATTTCCAAGACTTATTCAGGCCTCTGTGCTACATGGAACTGCCTCTCGTATGCTCTGTTCTCCCCACACGCAGAACCTCTCCTGGACCACATGGCAAGGGAGAACAGTCATCAGTTGGCTTCCCCTGTTACCCCAGACAAAAGCCACCAGCAATAGCAGGGCAGTTATCTCTAGGTCCCAGTCATCATCGGGGGTACTATCCCAAATTTAGGGGACCTACTCACTCTGTTTGGACTTGTTTACTTCTACTGAGACATTCAAAGAAGCTGTCCCTCAAATGCAAACCTGGCCTAACTGTTCTTTAGGCAACCAACTCACAGCATTATGCATCCCTTCCTGGGGGAGAAGGGCTGGTAGAAGTCACTCCCACCCTATGGAAGAGAGGAAGAGGCTATTTCAGAGGAGACATAGTCATAGACAGTATAGGACTCCAGAGCAACAGGGCTGCTGGGCTTATCTTCATGCCATTTTCCTTGTCTCCATTATTTTCTTCAGCTCAGCTGATGTTGGAGCTGTTCCCAGGGCTCAATTACAGCATGAAATAGCCAGGGAATAAACTACAGCAGGACTCCACACCATCACGTACAGTCAGACAGATCTAGTGTTTCTGTGCGTGTTTGGCGGGTACAGAGAGGAGAGGGAGGGGAGAACATTCACTGCTGCAACAGCACCAGGCTCACAGCTTGGGTAACAGGGAAAAAAAAAACCAAAAACATGATCTCTCATTTAACTGTGCTAAATGACAAATTGCTTACAGGCACGGCTGCCCACTGGGGAAACCAACACGAAAGTGATTGTTTCTCATTTCCTAGAGACTGCTGACCAAAGAGGAAGGGGAAGAAGGTGCACTTGAAATGCTGGTCAGGTGCTTTACAGTGCTCAACTGCAGCTATTTTCTCCATTTTCACAAGAACATTTGATATACAATTATTCTTAGTCCTTGGCAACATTCAAATGAAAAGAAAAAGCTCAGGTGACTGTTTCAAAGATAATTTTCTTTCATTTCTTAACTCAAAATACTATTTTATCAGAGCTTGAGGTACAGATGGTTTCTTTTTCTTCCTATTTTTTTTCTGCCAAACTTAGGGTTCAGAGATCTGTCTTTTCACACTGCACCTGCTGATGGTCCAAGTACCTACACTGTGCTAGAACAGTACTTTTTCACCACCCCTTCCCTGCCAAAAAACACATTCTGCTGTTGCTAAGGAAATCTTGTACCCAAATCTTGGCAAGGGAAAAGAAATGCTTAATTTGAAAAAAAAAAAAAAAAAGAAAAAAAAAAAGAAAAAAAAAAGAATAAAGAATAACTTTTCATTCCTTTGTTGTATTTGTTTGCTGTACCATACAGTGCCTATTCATAAAACATAAGCCTCATTTTCTTAGAATTTCAGAATAATTTAGGTTGGATGGGACCTCTGGAGGTCACCTAGTACAACTGCCTGCAGAGCTAACTTCAAAGCAAGATCAGCCTGCTGAAGGTCTTTTGTAGTCAAATCTCGAAAGTCCTAAGGATGGAGAGCCACACCTCTCTGGGCCCCTATTTCAGTACTTCAAAAAACTCACATAATTTTTTTTTTCCCCCTATATACAGTTAGAAATTCCTTTGCTGCAACTTATACCCACTGGGTCTTGTCCATTTGTTGTGTACCTCTGAGAAGAGCTGGATTCTGTCTTTTCTATAATCTCTCTTTCAAATGTCCAGTCACAGAGAAGCAAGAATCTCCCAATCTGGCAAACGTAAGGCTCATCTGCTCTGTTCTCTCCTCCTCACATACTTCATCAAGTTCACATTTTCTGCCCAGTTTTTCCTTTTATCTTTGCCTGAGGTGAGCCACATCACACATCCCAGCATGACCAGGCTGACCAAGCCTAACATGTAGAAGATGAGAAAGAAAGATGCATAAGATTTGAACAAAACATCAACACAGGTGTCCAGACAAGGGAAGTGGTCCCCATGGCTCCTCTCCTGAACACTCAGGGGACTGACTGGCTTGCTGACTGCTTTGCAAGCATCAAGAAAAGCCATGTTTTCCCCATTTTACTGGCTCAGCTTTGTTCCACTTTCCAGACACTTTGTCAAAAACAAGACATGCAAGTCCAATAATGAGTTGAAATTCAGCAACAATCTAACCTTTTCCTTCCCAGTGTGAAGGAACACATGATAGAATTAACATACACTAATTAATCTATTCTTAGTGTCAAAAAAGGTCTTTGATAAGTTTTTATTATATTCTGATGTTTGATCTTCGCGTTTCAGATTTGGGATGCTTTACCCTGTGTTTTCATTCTTTTCCTCTTACTCATCCTGATCAATAAATTTCTAAATTCTGGCATGAATCCTCAGGATTATTTACCATAGCTCTAAGCAGGCCAAATTCTCTGTACTTGAGAGCTCAAAACCACACTGAACTTTCTGGGATTGTACAAATGACAGAGTCACGTTAACAGCTTTGACTCTATTTTCCAGCAAAACTGCAGATAACCTTTAAATAGTCTTTCTCCAGAGACTTATCAGGCCAGATTTGTACTTTGAGATCATTTTGTTCCCTGAACAAACCGAGGTTACCAAAAGGTGACATCTCAACAGTGGCAACCGTTCCTATTTCTTCAATAACACACTTCGATAGAGCCTGGTCTGGGATGATGCAGTCCCAAGATACATGAAGAGCTAGTAACAGCAGTTGATACTGAGGTGAGCCAAACCTGACTCCATGGCCCAAATTCTCAGAAGAGCTTTACAGCCTTAGCCTTACACAGCTTCATCAAACTATTGTATTTATTTCTATATGCAATTAAGTATCAACAAGAGAAGAAAAGATATGCCAAAGGGAACAGTCTATTGCTCTCTCTGTCAAAATGTTTTAAAATGGTTCATTAATAAGATAAATTATTTTCTCATTACTATTCAAACCAGTAAATAATGCATTTTTGAAGAACACTTTATTAATTAAAAATGTTTATGTCTCTACTAAAGAGTGTACCAACTCTTTCTAATATCAAAGACGTTATTATTTCTCTGGTGTTGTCATTTGCCTATTAAATTATCACTAAACAAAGCAAAACATTAAATATTTACCCCTCGAGTCAAACAGCCTATAGAACCACACAGGGACCAGCTCTCCATGTCTGATATCCAGGGTATTGACTCCCTGGAAGGAACAAGGCTGATACCTTGCATTACTTGTACCTTTTCGCTTGAAGAAAAATACCAGCATGAGAAAAGCAAAAATACCACAAGAATCAGGGAGCTGGGCTTACTTAACAGGCATTCTGGGTTGTGTATGTACCTGGGAAGGATCCTAGAATAAACTGCAAAAATAGTTTTTGACTGTGTGTGTGAATTTAGAAAACTAATATTGATTCATGCTGTTTGCCAGGTTGGATTGGCAGGATGGTTGGGTTATTTCTGCAGAAGCGGGACTGTGAGACCAGCTAAAAGTCTAGACTACAATCTCACCTCAAAGGACTTCAGTTTTAACCTCCTGGACACAACCCTAATATTTGTTATGCAAAGCCACATGCCAGTGCTGTGACAAGATGGGGTAAGAGGATGTGTGTGGCACTGATGGAAATTACTTTGGGGATGGAACCAACAATTACGACTTTTCCTACTAATGAGTTGCTCTTCAGTAAAGGATTTGTCACCTTTCCAGCAGCAAAGGGAAATTTCTCAATTGCCTCAAACAAAACACAATCTTTTCTTCCCCACGTGACATTTCGACCAAAGGCTGCAGAAGTTCTTGCATCAAAAAATAGTGGAGCACTTCCCTGTCAAAGAAGTAAGACATCATTCTTAATGTCATTCCTTATTCCATGGCCCTGTCTTGAAAAAATAAAACCAACTCTTTCCGACTGCTGAAGAAAATGGCCATCTCTTCCCTTCACAGGAGATGTTTAGCATTAACTAATTGAGAAATAAATGATCTTTTATTAAGGGAACTTCTTGTTAATGCATGTATGTTTACTGTCTTTAATACAACATTCCAGAATGGGGTTTTGCTTGTCCTCCCTGCTTGATAAATTTCTTCTTTCTCCCAGGACAACTCAACATGGCTCTTTAATGAAAGATCTGATGTTCTATTTCTCTAAAGGTCTAAAGGTTATGATATTTTATGACTTACACCATTTCTGCACAGCACAGTTAGAAGATAGGATTCAAAGCAACTTGAAGCTGATGGGCTGAGATATAAGGCCCTTTTTTTCTGCCAGCACTACACCAGCCAGTGCTCCACAGCTAGGCTGCATCTGTTGTAGTGCATCTCGTTACAAGCTAGTTTCAATGGCTGAATAGAATCACAGAACTTTCTGTTGCACATCTACACAGTCCTCTGACACCATCTTGGTATTTTTAAGAAAGGAAAAGAAGATAGAGAGATTCAGCTTGGTACATGTGCAGGAGCCAGTCTGAAGTTTGCCTTGGAGATGTTTGGAGTTGATATTTCACACTAATGCCCTTTGGCAGGAGGTGCCAACTCATGGCCCAATTTGAAGTCTGATCCCAGCACAGCTCAGAGACATTGCTTCACAAAAAGGAAATATCCTGCTGCACCAGCATCATAAATGTGTTGCTGAGCCCAGCATTCATTGCCAAGAGTGATCCAGGAAAGTCACATGCAAAAGTCATTGCTGCTCCTTGGAGGAGCTGGAAACATCTCCTAGACCATGCTATCCCTGAGCTACCTGGGGTCTTGGATCATAATCGTTCCTCTTCAAGCAACAGTTTGACACTTCCCATCTCAAAGCACAGGACAGAAAATGGATTCCCTCCTCTATCTTACTGCTGTGATCCTTTTTCTAGGTGGGCACTAAGTAAAGCAACAGAGAGATTAAGACACGCGGTAATAATTACATTCCAAAGTACAACAAAAACGCAGTCTTAAAATTTCACAGCCCGGCCTTTTATACCTCTCTTCAGAATGAACAAAGGGACATATCCAACATCATTTGAATTTTGGAGCTCCCACTTGACTGTTGTCACTGAAATAATCATGTGATGGAAGCGGAGGAGACAGTGTCATTAAATGGAAAGAATGCACAAGGCAACACATTTGCTCTGAAGTTACAGGACTTGGGTTGCTCTGCGCCAATCGCTTGAATGTCCTTTTTTTTTTTGTGAAAAGCTTTTTCATAAGGCACAGCTTCATTTCCAAAATGTTAACAAAGCTAAGGCCTCAGGAGCAGGCAAGAAAATTAGAAATGTTCACACATTTGAAAGCGTAGGAAAAATAATAATAATAATAAAAATAAAAAAAACCTTTCCATTTTCAGGACAGGAATGCAGGGAGCTACAGCAGCGTACGTCACACCACCGTGCTGAGAGTACCCAGGGCTTGGTGAAAGGGAAAAGGGGCAAAACCAGACAGGTCACATGTGGGCTATGAGTGCTTTGTTATCAATGTGTTTTTATCTGATGATCATCGACTTCAGATTCTTAACAGCAAACAGCAAAAAAACAAACCTCATTCATCAACAGGACCCTTGTGATGAAACAACTACTTTTCACTCATCGTTCTGAGTTTTGGGCCTATTCTGGTCACGGAGCCCTCAGTCTGTAGGACACATCACAAATTCACTTCAATTACACCGTGTTACTCCAGCCTGGGCTAGTCAGAAGGTCTCTGTAAATGTTTGTGAGTGCAAGTGGCAGAGCATGGTCACTTCCCAGCTGGAATCCCTCGGTACCATCAGTCTAGAGAGCTATGATGGACAGGACACAAGAGTCTGTTTTGATTTTCTGATGGGGCAGTTATCAAAGAAGGCCCAGGGAAATGACTGAGAGCCTTGTGCAACAGATTAGGAGAACAATGAGCCTAATGAACTCATCTTGAACATCCCAAGTATCTTCATGGTCTTTTTTCAGGCATCTCACAGGCTTCAGCTCTATGATACCCCATAGGGATCAGTATGCCTGACTTGGGAAAAGATGATATGAACAGAGCAGCGACAAGGTCTGAGAGAGGTGACCTGCTGAGGAAGGTGATGAAGAATGGAGAAGGAGAAGGACTGAAAAGAAAGAGAGATTCAGGGAAGGTAAGGCAGCAAGGGCTCACAGGGACCTGCTGGGTCTATGATTGAGAGGGAAGAGGAAGCAGAGGTGACTGATTAAAATAATTTGGCTGTTGAATGTGTCTGACATTTGGATGAGACAGTGTCTCTAGTCAGTATTCAAAGCAACAGCTGCCCAGACTGGTTTCCTTCACCAAAGGAAAAACAGCTTTCCCCTGAATATAAAGGCAAAACACCTGATTTGATTTGGGGGGGAGTGCTTTGAAATATTTTTCATTACCAAATAAATTAAGCAGCTTAAAGGCAGGCAAAAGTCTAGCCAGTTCCCTGAGCACCCCAACTGCTGAAGCTCACTTAAGACAATATCACCTTTTGTGGACCTCCCATTCAAAAGAGATGATTGAGTGAACTGGAATAATTATGCGAGTAAAAGCAAAACAATCTCGACTTCAGGAGGAGGAAAACCTGCTCCAAGCACACATTTCAGTCTTTGTTCCTGTTATTTATTCCTTTTGTCTTTCAACATCCAGCAATCAAAGGAATTAAAAGGATTAAAAAGCACGCACACAACAAGTGATAGCTTAATACATCAAAGCCGGTGAGACAACGAGTGGAACAGGAGCCAGGGAAAGCAAGGGCTTCAAAATTAGAGCTGGAAAGCTTACACGTGGAGCGGTCACTACACAACACGCAGATCCCCATAAAACACAACTAGCCATTCCAAATGCAGCCTGGCATAAAGAGCACAGCAAAATGCACTTGTCGACGTTACGGATGTTGCCATGCCCTGTGACACGGCAGATAGAGATCACCGAAGCACAGCCCCTCCTGTGATTCATCTCAGCACAAAGCTACTGGCCCGGTAATGCCTTGGGTTGGGCCGTGCCGCTAGACACGCAGGAAGGTTTAGATGTGCCTGCCCACCCCTTCACCCACCCCTTAGGTATTGTCAAATGCTTGTTTCCTAAAATGAACAGGTTTTCTTAAGAGTGCATTTCTTCCTTTCCCAGCTGTGACTAATGGCAGAGACCCTAACCCACAGTGACAGGAGTGTCTCAGCACAAGGTTCCCAGACAGATTTAGACTAATTAAAACGTCCACTGAAGTAACATTCAAAAGCTACGTGCAGCCTTATAAATATCCCATGCAGCTGTAAATTGAGTATTTTCTCACACTTGCAGGAAATGTTCCTGGCTTGTCATGTGCTCCAAAATGATCTACAACTATCCCCCAAAGGGCTGTAAATAAGAATAAATTAATGGAGGCTTCTGATTACCCACACTGCTGCATATGGAGGTGAGGAACAGGTTCAGGGCACTGCCAATCCCATTTTCAACTGTATCATGTCCAGAGCCTGGCAAAAATCACGCTTGTTCGCTACAACTAAAAATCTAGTTGAATCAGGACAGCCACAGATCAGCATATCCTTGCAGATCAGGAATGATGACCCTGTAGCTGAAGCTGGCTTCTTCCCCACTTCCCTTTGACTGAAACGTTGCAGAAGATTGCACAGGCACTCCTCGGTGGTTTCAGGGCAGAGTCAGCCTGCCCAGCTCAAGTCCCTTCCCTGGGGATACATCGATGATGTATTACGCTGACATGATGTTGCTGCAACTGGCACTCTGAGTGGAATGCAATTCCCCTTCTATGCAAAAAAAAAAACAACCCCGAAGATTTGTACTAAGAATGTACTTTTCATTTCAAACCGGAGCGAAGCAAAAAGGAAGCACACCCTCGCTGCCTCAGAGCAACGTACATGCTCAGATGCTTCACCAGATCAGGTCCTCGGTGTCGACAGGATCAATAAAGCTCATTGTTATGAACCACAATATAGAATTTCAATGCCCTGAGTTAAGCAGCTCCTGGTCACCTGGGACGCGGCGGCTGCCGATGCTGCTACAGCGGAACGTCTTGCGGTTACTCAACAACACCAACACACTGCAATGCAGCGTGCAACTCGGAGCGTTTGGCCGCTTACAGAGAGCCATTGGTTTGCTGCCAGTACATCTGGCAATACTGCTCCCAGTGACTAGCACCAGTGCGTAATACAGCAAGGCACCATCAATACTGGCCAGCTTTGTTATACAGCGAGCGGAGGAGCAATACGTTTTCCAGACATGTAATAAATCTGGGCAAAATGAATATTGCATTTGTTGCCCACAGACATGAAAATTTCGTCTTGCCTCCAATTGCTATCTTGGAAATCCAAACTGATGGAGGTAAGAGGCAGCAGGGGAGGGCTCAGGATGCTGTGGCTGAATGACATGCTATTCAGCTTGCCATAATGGCCAGGTTTTCAACTAACAGCCTGTATGTAATGGAGTCAGATAGTTCTTCTATTACAGGTACTTCAAAGGCCAAAGAAACAGGAACACTTGTCCCCTTGAAGTACCACAACTTCCCAAAACACTCAAAGAGGTTTGCAACTTCAAATAAGCCCTAAGCCAAAATTGGATCTTGATTACAAAGCTATTAGAAAGTTAAAAAGAAGTGCAAGGTGAACAGAAGATAAAGTTGAAGGTACACCTCTAGCTTTCTAAGGAGAAACAAGAAAGGGAATTAATTTCTCATTGGCGAGTGGGTCAACACAATTTGCTGGTCTGCAGATGAGAGCTGTTTCTGCCAGCAGTGAAAGTGTAGGGCTGTACCTGGCTAAACAGGAGGCATTTGAAGATCTTCTCAATAGGTGTCTGCAAGGAAAGTTTGGGAACTATAGGAGATGCAATTTTAGATCAGCTTCTGAGGGAGCTGAGCTTGTGTTGAGAAGTGGAGGTCTTTCTTCTAGATAGGTTCTTCCAAGGCAGAGTTAAATGGAAAGTACCTCTGATGTCTTTCATGCCCTGTGTGACATTGAACAATGTCCTTAGGACATCGTTTAACAGCAGAAATCCTTTCTACCACCATCAGCAGTGCAGTTGAGCTTGGAAACAAAACTTCTGCAGTGGATCAGTCTACTATATGTCTGCTGGCCTTATAAAGCCCAATTCTCTCTCATGATTGCCCCTTAGACATAAGTCTCAGTCATGAAGTCTTCCCAACCATTTCTTTTCCATGTCACTTGTACAAGGCAAGAAAAAGCCCCTGTTGTGGCTGTGTCAGTCCTGTGCACATGCTGACCAGACATCTAGACTGATGCAGGACAGGTAATACAGTAATACTCCTTTAGCATAAACATATAAAACTTACTCCTTTGCATGTTCTGCTCAAAGGACCATAATTTACTCTGTCCAGAATGGCTGAAATTAGTCAACTAATCCAGAGACCATCAGAGGAAGACTGAGGGACCAACAGACCAAAGGTGAGGGAGCATATGATTGAATTCTTAGCTTCTAGGGAAACCAGGCTAAAAATAGCAATAGACTGAGAAAACACCAAACTGTGAGGTGCCCTGAAGAGGTCTGTCTGCAGCATCACAGAAGCAAAGGTGGGTGGGGAAATCCTTCTGAAAAACTACTCGGGAAGGAAGTTCATCAGGGGAAAGTCAGTGCTTGCCATTATCTGTCTATTGCCTGGCCTCAGGAAGAACATAATTGCATTTCAGCTTAACTGTAAGGAAAAGAGGGTGAGACACTCCCTGTCTTTGATCACAGATGTTTTACCAGGGAGAATCACTGTCTCCCCCTACAGGGTGATCCGTATCAGAGGCTAATGAGTCTGCTAACGAGGATTACACAGCTGCCAATCTCCATCTCCAAAGAGACACCTCGCAGAGCAAAGTGGGCAGAGTTCAGCTCCCAAGGGAGAACCACTGCAGGGGACCAAGGCTGGGGCACCCTGGGGTAACGTCAGATGTTGTCACACTGAGTGACTGAAGGAGTCCTGGCCTGATAAATATTATAGTACTTCATGGCAAAACTCTGATTTGTTTCTTCCCTTTCGTTATAAGCCAAGGGAAGGAATGTGTTCTTCCTTCCCCCTGGCAGCACTCATCTGGATGCAAGTGGGAATTTCTTTTGGTGCTGTTCCTGGCTCTTCTCTGCAACAGGCAGGAGAGTGCTTATTAGAGCAGATGCACAGAACATAGAAGAATATCTGATCACATTGCCAGTGTTAGTCGGAGAAAATTCAGCTAAATGTCTGTCCACCCTGCTGTGAAACATTTGCCAGTCTTCCCAGGCTGTTCAAGAACAACTTAAGCTCAAACAGTGCTTTGAGTAGCACTGCAACGGGTACTGCTGGTCTCCAGTAACCTGATGAGTGGCAGATTTAAGCACTGCATCCCCTACCACAAACCCACCAGAATTCCTTGGATTAAATGCTGTTTGAAGAAAGAGATTCCTACATCCTTCATCAGGACCTAGGACCAGACTAGGCAGACTAGTCCAGCAGCCCAGGGCTTCCTGGTCCTTATCTTGCACTGCAGATAACACATGCCACCCTACATCTCCCAAGTACATAACAAAAAGAAGTCTGCCCATTTTAGATTTGTTCCTGGACAGATGCAGAAGGTGATCCCACTACTTAGCAGTCCTTCGTGCTCTCAGATCACCACACACTTGAGCAAAATCCAGACAAAGAAGAAAAGCAGAAAGAAGAGGTGAGAGGGTCAGGAGAGGCTGTGGTCTCACCTCCTGTCTATGATGCTTTGCTGCTGTGCCAGAGCAACGTGAAACTTTCTGTTGCCAGAGAAAGGAAATTGGGAGGGGTGTGGGGGGGGTGGAAAGAGAACCTTGTGAGAAGTGTGTTGCTGCTACAGAAAAAAAACAGATACCAGATCAAAAAGGTCTGCTTAAAGACAGTACATATGCCAGCTCCAGGGGATTTCAAATATTTATGGTTTGCTACATTTTTAATCTTTAAGAGTTCCAGGGGCGCTGCGCGTGGAATATGATGTGAGCATATCCCATGTCTGACATGGCTGTGGGTTGCAAAGTGCTGCAGCAGGAGGAAGGGGAATGTAGGCTCACACAAGGGTCTCTGAGGCTCTTCTTGCTGCGGGCCTGATGGGGTTTTTCCCTGTACCCTAGAAGCGAAATCTGAAAGATGCCCTTACCTGCTGACTCTGGCCCTACTTCTGCCCCTAGCTATTCCACCCCAGGCAACATGCACAGCACCTTCAAAAGCACTCTCGCTGATGGCAGAAAGGTGCAAAGGAGACGCGGTGCGAGATGATTGCCTTGGGCCCCTCACCACTGCTCCAAGCCCTGTTATCCCACCTCTGTCACAGATGACAAAAGAGAGTCCCTGTTCTACTACATGGCCTAAATGGATTTCTTGCCTTCCAGATGATTAATAACCTGAAGCAGATTAATATTTAAGATCACACTGGGGAGTAATTTGCAAGGTACAAGGGAGGTTTTAATTCTCTTGGTAGAGAAGCATAGACTGAAGTGCTTTAGCAGGAGTTTGGTGTGTGTGTAGAACACCTTAGGCATAGGCAGGACTAACATCTAACACAGGTGCTGGAATTCATGATTATTTCAGCTCATGTCACCTCCGATTAGAAGATATTTCAGATATGCTTGCTCATATACCTCTTCTTCTCTTTCCATGTTTCTTAAATAAAATAAACCTAACACCCAAAGCTGAGGTAGTATTTCAAGGAACTCAGTGGCTGCTGCACGCTAGCTGATATTTGCCTCTTAACTTGGGGTGGAGCTGCATAAATTATTCAGGTTCTTCTATTTTAACCGTCAGAGAAATTTAGGATACTTAACCCATTTTGCCAACTATCATGGGAGCTGAGGGAGTTTGAGAGAGAGAAAATACTTCTGGAGGGTAGAAATGTTCACGCTCGCAAAGAAAATGTAAGATGTGATATTCCTGAGTATAAAAATCATGCTTTGCTCCACTTTTCTTAGAAAGGCTTTACTTTCGCTCGCTCTGAGAAGGCTGTGAAAGCCTGTCACAACACCACTGCTATGGAGGTCACCATTTAAGTTGTCCTTCAGTGATTACACCCAGGTCTCAGGTGCGGATGTGCTAACATGCTGCCAGGTTTTCCCTGGGAGCTCTGGTACTACACTGCACCTTTCCTGTGCTAGCACACTCTGAGACAGCAAGAGCATCAGCCACTCCGCCTTGTGCCACCACATGCATATCACTGGAGCTTATAAACCTGTGGATTATAGCAAGAGAACAGCACATCAAAAGACTGGCCTGTCCACTTTCCAAAAATTATGGGTCTGATCCATTCAGAGTGAGATGAGTTATTCCATGGGGAGATTTAAACATGGAGTATTTTTCTGTAGGGCACGTAGAGATTGATCATTTTCCCCAGCTTTTGCCTGCCTACCGTAATCTGGCAACACTAGACGGTGCAAGGACAGCTCATTTGAGCAGCAATTAAGGGATTACAACTGGACTGTGTCTGACTGTGCTTTCTTTCTTCGCACAATGACCAGGTCATAATTAGGACAGGAATGATGGTGCTCAACGATGTGGAGAGGCATTAAGCAGTTGAGCTTCTGGCGCTGTGACCAGCTACGTGCTGCCAGGTTTCAAAGTTCAGCAGCTTTTAGGACTGGCAAAACTGGGGCTTCCTGCTGTGGTATGGCTTGGGGAGGGAAGTTGCATTTCTGCAGAGCCAGGCTGTGCCCTGAAAAGATGAGAAACAGGCATGGCAAGAATCACAGCGCAGACAGAGCTGCACAACCTTGGTGCTCAGCACCTCCAGCCCTACGCAGGGAAACGCGCACGGCCAAAGCCTTTCCTCACCCAGGAAAGCCCTAACACAAGATGTTTCACTGTTAAGTGTGCAGGTCTATGGTGGTTTCACTGGAATTCAAGTATATAGCCCAGTTTAGGCAGAGCTGCTGGAAATACTATGCCAAACTAGCCCCTTCCTCATCAACCTATTTGTAAGAGCCCAGAAGTGTTGCCTTAATGCTGTTTTTCTCCCTTTTTATTTTTTTAATCCGCCTGACCTTTTGGAAAAGAAAATTCTATTGACTGGTTTTTGCAGTGTTGTCGCTGTTCTGCAGTGTTAATTATTTATGACAATATAAAAATAAGACTAAGCACTTGCCAAAGCCTCATCTCTACTCCCATGCGTGCTTTTTTATCTGCTTTTCGTAGCAACGCACGTTGGAGAGTCTTACCACCAATCCTTCCTTCTTTGCGAGTACTCACTCAAGCAAAGCATTAGCCAGGCTTGGCCCCTCTAACATCTGAATTAGGAAATTGTCACCAGCACAGAAACTCCCTGGATGGCTCATATAATGCTGCGTAACCCTACCAGCAGAAATCTGGGCGCTTCAAATTTCCAATGTTTAAATTATTTCTAAGAATGCGACGCGTTTGGTTCACATAGATTTAAAAAAAAAAAAGCACAGCAATTTTAGCAAGACAGTTTGTCAAGAAATAAATAGCAATACACAAGACCCTGTAACTTATTGGCTACTCAGTGTCCTAAGGGAAATTTCTTCCCAGTCTAATTTTACAGTAGGCATGGGTAAGTGGAGCTTTTGTGAGGGCAGGCCCACACCGGCAGCGAAAGGAGTGTAAAAATATGTTTGGCCATATGCATCACAGAAAGGGTATCCTAAATACTTTTAGAACAACCGTCTATTGGGAAGACATTGGTATTTTTATTTTTTCATTCAGCAGCATGGCTTTCTAATTCGAACAGGCTACATACACGTGGTATGACTTCAAAACAAGCTTTACTTCGTCTGCGTGCCTCTTGAAAACACGTTAACTTTGCCTTCCGACGATCAGTTTGAAAATATGCTAAAGATTTTACAGAGTATTAAAACACTTTCCCTTTACGTCTACTTTGTTTCAAGCAGTAGTCAAAGGGCATATCAAACAATAGAAAATGCACGCTTTTCTGTTGAGGAGCCTACCAGGAGATTTCAGCCGTAATTTCACCGTCCTGAAAGACAGACTGTGAAAGATTATTCATCTGCCTTCCTATCCATTTACAGCAATATGGGAATCGTCTGCTTCTATGATAAAAGCCCCCTGGGAGGCTATGCTGTGCTTATCAGATGTGGCAGCAGGTGAAATATCAGACGAGCAAGATCGTAAATAATAAATGAGTCTATATTTTTTAATCTGATGTCGGAAAATGTTAACTGTTAATCTGGATAATGGAGACTCCATGTCCTAAAATCCCTTACCTGTGAACTTCAGGCAACCTCTCTCTGATAGCTTCAGCCTTGACTTTTACCTGAAGTTAAGCTTCTGAAGGCATCAGCATTTCTCAAGTGCTTTCTCAGAGGAAAGCACAGTCCCATACTAAATAGGTTCACTTGCTTGGGGCTGATAATTAATATTCTTTAACTGCATTTTCCATCTCCAGACTTGGATCCTGTGCTTTGTGCTTTGAGAGATATTTGGAAACACTACTGGTTCTTCTGTCAGGTTTCCCCAGAACAGCACCTTCTGTAAGGGTCTCTCACTCCCTTCAGACAGCTGAAGCAGCTGGAGCCTCATTCTTCTAAATGAGCCTTTTCCCCATTTTTACTTTAGCTGGAAGACTTACGATTGAAAGCAAGGTGCTATAAGCTTTTAAAGATTCATTCCTAGAAGTTCCTGGAGGGAAAAGGCTTGGGAGCTACAGGTACAATGAATGAATGGAAATGCTAGTTCAAATCATGCTGTGGTTGATTACATCTGAAGGTTGTTACAACATGATCACCGCTGTGATTCAAGTGATGCTAGTGAGAACAGCACAGCCTCAGATAAGTACCCAAACCAAAAACCCTAAGGAGCAGCAATTCTCTTAGCCCCTGATCTGGGGACCTCTGCTGAGAAATCAAAGACTGAAATCTAACACTGACCTTTCTTCTCCTCATCCTCTCAGAGCAGGGGACTAACTAGAAAGCAAAATAGTAGCCCGTGTACAGATTCCATGTGATGGGGATGCTCAAAGTAGGGGGATTCTGCAGCACTTTTTGCATGCGTGTTCCTGCCAGCAGCTCAGTTTTCCCTTGACATGACCTAAACCTTTTTGGCAACGAGGGGCGAGGAGTTGAACTCCATTATTGCAATACACGGTGCCGAGGAAGCAAACCCAGGCTTGGGAGCATAAAGCCAAATGTCAGACACTGGAGAACCCAGTTTTGGCAATTCCTTAAACGATAGCATGAATAATGTTTGTATTGCAGGTTGATTCTGCTACGTGTAGCATCAAAATATAGCAAGTGCTTTATTTACAACTGCCATGGGGAAATATAGTCTGATGTAATTGTTAAAGATCCGTTCGTATTCCAGGCAGCAAACTATCATTTACAGGATGAAATTGTTTGCTGTTTAAACACTGCCAGTCAAGGACATTAATTGCTGTGGGTTAAATTAAACTAGATGGCACAGCACTAAGATTTGAAGCCTGGGAGAGGGGTGGGGAAGAAGGAGGAGGAGAGGAACAATCTCCTCTTATAAATGGGATCTGAAAAGGAATCTTTATATAAGGACAGATTAATCTGCAAAGAGTCAAGTTCAAATCTAGTTCATGTCCTACGGGTACGCCAAGCAGCCCCAGGGAAGGCAAATGCTGCCTCCACCCCAAAAACAAGAGTTCAAGCTTCTATTGGGGTATTTATTCCAAATATCTCATCATCATCAAGTGCCATACCAGAGGCTGTCTGTCTTCCAAGACAGGACAAGCCATACTGTGTGACAGGGAAAGATGCTGTCACCATTTTTAAATGAAGTTTTAGTAACAGCCAGTGGCAGCAGGCATGCAAAGAATCACACAATTACAGAATTTCCTAGATTGGCAAAGACCTTTAAGATCATCTAGTCCAATCGTTAACCTAATGCTGAGAAGACCTTGACTAAACCACATCCCTCAGCACTACATCTACAGGACTCTTACATACCTGCAGGGATGGGGACTCCACCACTGCCCTGGGCAAGCCGTTCCAGTGCCTGATAACCCATTCAGTTAAGAAATTCTTCCTCATATCTGATCTAAACTTCCCTGGGTGCGACTTAAGGCCATTTCCTCTTGTCCTATCCCTGCTACTTGGGAGAACAGACTGACCCCACCTCTCTACAATGTCCCTTCAGGTAGTTGTAGAGAGCGATAAGGTCTCCCCTCAGCCTCCTTTTCTCCAACCTAAACAACCCCAACTCTCTCAGCCACTCCTCATAAGACATGGGCTCCAGGCCCTTCACCAGCTTTGTTGTCCTTTGGACACACTCCAGCACCTCAGCATCCTTCTTGTAGTGAGGGGCCCAGAACTGAACACAGTACTTGAGATGCAGCCTCACCAGTGCCAAGTACAGGGGGACAATCACTTCCCTGGTCCTACTGGCCACACCATTCCTGATGCCATTCCTGAGAAAGGGGCAACTCCTCACGGCAACCTTTTCTTTCACTTCCTTGGAAACCTCTTACATATATACACATGCAAACACTAGACATACAGAGCAACATATTCAGATTATTTTGAGGGGAGAGAGGTAATTTCAGTCCTCTGTCTTGCACTTATATTCACTCTGTATGCCTTGCAATAAGTTTTCTTTCTCAGCTTACAGGACGGCATGTTATTTATTCCTTTACAAATGTAAGCCAATTGTAAATAAATAGCAGCACTGGGCACTTTTTTTTGGAGCCATCTTTAAAAACACTAATCAAAATGTAATGACAGACTGGCAGCCAGCTTCACTATCCAGACTGCTGATAACCAGCTAAGCTTTCCAGCCACAAAATTAGCATCACACCCACAAACACCCTCCTGTCATTCACCCTGTCCCAACCCTTTAGAAAAAGGCAAAAAAAAATTAAAAAAATCTCTTAACTGCCAAACCAAGAGTTTCGCAGCATGTTTTGAAGGTCAAGAAGTTGTGGCACAGTTTAAATCAAGCCTGGAATGAGTTTTTAGCATAAGACCAGCAGAAAATACCTGCCATTTTTGCTATCTTCACCAGCCCTATCTCCTCTGGCAGTGGTACTAGCACACCTTACCATCAAAACCCTCTGTTTGATCTGCTAGAAACACCTGTATCAAGTACACCAAAGTAACCATGACCTTCCCAGGATGACTCATTTGATTCACTCCATGTGAAAAGAGATTTCTTCCAGCCAGGAAGGAGGTGAGCTGTGCCCACGAGGGTCTTTGTCTTATCCTCAGAAGAAGAGAGAGGACACTACTACTATTTGTTTCTAGGAATTGTAGGAAACAACCTGCCAGAGCAGGCTCTGGGTCTCCAACACCGAGGACACCCACGGTCATCCCATCCAGTTTTGCCTCTGTTAGGAAGATTGAAAGGAGCAGTTTAAATACAAGCACAGACAGAAACTGACCACGAGAATTAAATTAATTTCTCACAGCTCGAAGTATTTTGCTTTAAAAAAATACCTCGCAGCATCCCAAATTAATTGCATGTCTAGTCAAATAAGACCATAATTAGCAAATCAGGACCTGATTCCTCGGTCTGTGCAATCAGTTTTACCCTGGGGTAATGCTGTTGACTGCAGATGATCTGGCATGAACAAGTGAAGGCCTGGGGTTTTAATCCTTGCTGCCAAAGATGTAATGCAGGCAGCAGTGATAACACCAGCAATACTTGCATCTCCCACCCTTAGGGCAAAATCAGAACTCCCCACTAAAACATTGGAACTACTGGCATTTAGGTGTCAGAAGAATAGAGTATTGTCAGAAAATTACTCTATGTAAATCAGTGTTTAAATTGTCTGTTAAACAAAATGCTGTGATTATTATTAGGAGCAGACTTCTTGAAGTTGAACCACCAGGTAGCTGATAGCTATCCTATTACAAACTCTAGAAGCCTCAGTAGAGATGTACTTAATAATTGTTTGGCATTAATTTGTCATGCAATAATTATCCTATTAAATCTAAATTAAACCCTCCACTCAGACACTTCATCTAAAGTGTGAACATAACAATTAAGAGAGAAGGGGAAAAGGGGGATGATTTCTGCACCATTTTCAGCGTAAGATTTCATGCTTTTGTGCCTAGCAGCAACAGCAGCAAAAGGGATTTAAGACATTGCATTGAAAAGAGAAATCATTCTGAAACACACCACAAACAAGACCCCATCTTCCTCAGTTACATATGGTGCACAGCTTAGGACAGTATCTTGCTATGCTGTAAGCTTCAATGAATTTATTTCTTTACCATAAGGAAGTCATGCATTGTACTTCCTTTCTAAGGAACAGAAAGGAATTAAGAAAAATAAATAAATTTAGACAATGGATGAAGGCTGAGACTGCTCTCATCTAGCCAGCCAAATAAAAGCTCAAAAAAACAGGCTGAATTTTTTTTTTTTCCTGCAAGCTCCTCCTGTTGTCAACAGGCAGAGATCAGTCTCTCCAGAGAGGGATTCATCCCACCCACTTCAGAGCTTAGATCTGACAGCTGAAATGAGAGTCAAGAACGAATCCCATACGAAAGCCAGACAGAATGCCTGGAAAGAGAAAGACTTAAATCCAGTCCTCATGTCCTAAACTGAGATTTGAGGCACAGAGCTGTTCTTCCACATAGGATAATAGAGCTTGAAGTGCTTAAAACGTCATTAAGCAGCACCGCTGAGCTGAGGACAGTCTGTGGGTGTATAAGATCATTTTCTGGCCTTTTCCTGACCGATTTAATTTTGAGATGAAGAAGAATGGCTTTTTAAAGCCAAGAAAAGATCTCTTTCCACCGTCTTGCAATTGTTGAATGAATTTGCAGTGTAGCACGATACATAACTGCTACAGGAGGTTTTCTTCATCAATCCATTCTTGTCACAGTCTTTAGGTGTCTCTTTAAAAATGCAATATCAAAGAGCACTCGCTTTAGATAAAAGCCCTGTTTAGCACTTTTCTTCTTTAGCATGGGTTTGAAGGGGTGTGTGTGTTTATTTGGTTTTTTACCATATTTTCCTTAGAGCAGTTCTTCAAATCTTCTAGAACATTCAAAATACCAGTTGTCATACTGGGTTTAAGATGTGGGATACTCTCTCTCCCTTCCCAGGCTGATAAGCCAAGTGTGTGTCTCTGTGCCATTCTCCTAGGAGATAATTACCTCTTCACCTTTCTCTTCTTCTGCTAACTCTCTACTCTTCCAACTACATTTTCCCACAGAGATCGTATTACTCATCTCTCTAACAAAACTCCGATGATTTTTTGAATTATACTCAGCTCTCCAATCTGACACTTGTCTCCACTCTTCAGCTGTATCAGTTTGTCTAATAAATGTCTTATCTAGGTCCTTAGACTATTACAGCTACAAAAAACACAGTCTTTTCCAACCAAAACATTTTCCTCTAAATCACCCCAAATTCTGACAGGAAGGTTCATTGTGGATTAAACTATTCACTGACTCTGTTTTGCTCCCATGAGCCTGTTTCCAACCACCCAAGTCAGCTTGGGTTTAAAAGGTTGGTTTAAAAACTCCAGAAAGCAGATATCAAAGGGGGGGGTAGAAGTATATTAAAAAGGAAGAGCAACACACTTCAATAGCAGGAACAAGAACAGTAAGTAACCAGCTCTCTGAAAAGTTTATTTGTAAAATCTGAATTCTGGGTAAACTGGAAAGGAAACTCACATAATCAGAGATGCCTGCCAATAGGAGACTGACAAAGCCAGCATAAACAAGGTCTGTTCAGGTAATCATAAGCAAGTGTAATTCAAACCAGATGAAATCAGAGGCTCTGTTTATCATGAATGGCACTCACGCATGGTGCATTTATTGAAGTTTTCTTTTAAGTGAATTTAGTGCTAGTGGAAGTGCAAGATGGACAACCCAGAAGGCTCATTTCAGCCTATGGGGAAGGATGTCCAGCCCAGAGCTGTACCTGCTCTTTACTGCAGCCAGCTTTGGAGACAGAACCTTCTACAGACATCCCCACACTCACCATGTGGATCACCCAGTTCCTTGCAAGCCACGGATGAGCTAAAAACAGATGAGTATAATGCCTCCTGCAATATTGTGAGAAAGGGAAACCCTGGAATCTATTAAATATTCCACAACAGAGTCAGGGCATTTGTGCCTAGCCCCCGTTAGGAAAGGATTGGTCTGTGCTCCAAAACATTGCTTCATGCAGGACTGCAAAGCAGCATTACCTCATTCCCATGACAAGAGGTCTTGGATCCATCATAACTATCCATAAAACATTTCCTCATTTGGCCATAGACAAGGAAAAGCTACATATGGAACTGCAAAGGAGACCTCAATTTTTTCTCCAAGGCAATTTTAGAAATGAAGCAAAAGATGGTTATAGGAGGGCTGACAATGTGGTTCCCTGAAATACCTATCATGGAGATCATTACCATTTAAGGACTGGAGATTCATTACCTCTGTTGCCTTGATGGAGCTAGCACCATTAATCCCCTTACTTGAGCAAAACGACAGGGTGTGTTGCTAATGGCTTCCAGGTTGCTTTTTGGATGGTGTGAAACCTATTTGAAAATGAGTTCTCTAAATTAGCCCTGTTTTCATTGCAGCAACTCCCCTCCCCAAACGATTTCATGTCACTCTTTCTTCGTAATAATTTTTTTTGTCTCATTTCCCATTATCACCACTGGAATCACATGGATAACATTTATTTAATCTTTCTCCCCCATCTCTCCTGTACATTTATTGTCACCATCTGCACATACATTGCAGTGATCATATGAGACTTCCTAACCGCGTTAGTGTGTGTGGACTTATGAATATATTGAGTGTTTACAGAAACCTTTTTAAAATTTGTTACTGGCTGGCTGTGTCCCTGCTGGAGTCCTCTTGGGAGACCCAAGGAAGAACAATTGTTTTATCCTTCCTAACAACACTAACACCGCTGCCTATCCCTGTTCTTTCACAGGGCCCTGGAGATCTTTTATAGCATCCTACACTGGCACTGCTGTGCTGTTAAAACCCTCATGAATGCAACAATGAATTAATAACACCACTATATACCATAAACAACTGCAAACAGAGGTAGCAGCAGCTCTCCTGCAACACCACCATCTTCTGATGCTCAAGCAGTGGGTAAAACAATATTAGTTCATCTTGCTCAGAAGATATTTACAGGCTGACTTCCCTTGCTGCTTTTTTCCTCCTCTTTCCTTTTTTCTTTTTTTTTTTTTTTTTGGACGAGTTCATAATTTTTTTTCCCTTTTTTTTTTATTTTGGTAGGAGGCAAACTAGGGCTCAAAGCCAAATCCAAAATATCCTGGGGCTTTTCACTGCCTTATTAACAGTTATAGTCATTGATATATTGTTGGCATGTAATAAACCTTTAATGGCCAGATTGCTTGTAAAAATACATATCTATTATTGATGTACGTAACATGTGCCTCAAGGCCCAATTTGAGATGAGTTCCCCTTAATTTTAAGACTTGGGCATGTTCTCATTAAACACTCCATAACCTGAACAAACTTTTTAGTCTAAATAAAGAATCTAGAGAAACTCAATGATTTGACAGAGGTCACAGTGGAAGTGTGGGGCATGCATAGGAATTATAGTACACCTTCTGTGGCAATTAAATGCTCTACATGTAATTCATCCACAGTTTATACAGGCAGGAGATTGAAAGGGAGAATAAGCTGGGAATGTACTGCTTAGCAGTGGATGGAAAAATTCTGGCTAGGACCTGCTAGAAGGCCAAACTAATAATGCAAGAAAATAATTACTGATACTCTCCACTAGTGATGTTCTCCCCTTCCAGAGTTTCACCTCCAAAAAAGCAAACTCATGAGCTTCACCCTTACTCCAAAATGTTCTTTTCCCCAACATGCCTGCTCTAAGTACTGTATACCATAGGAACAATACCATGGCCTCCGACTGCCCAACTTTGTCTACTCCAGGTTTGAGGCTGGACAATCACTACAAAAAGACCCTGCTGTCACCACACCCCCGCCAGCAAGAAGCATGCCCTGGGCTTCCCCTCATTTCTGTCCAGGGCAATGACCTTGCACAGCCCCACCTGCTTCCAGCCTTGAGCAAACCCAACAAGCAACAGCTGTTGAGCCAAGGACAGCAACCAAGCTAAGTTAGAGGAATTTGGTCAGCAGGTCAAGAAGCTGCCCTGAAAGAGCCTGAAATAGCTGGGAACTCTGGGTCAACTTGTTAAATGCTTACATATATATACAGGCACAGAGGAAGTTCCTTGGCAGACTGACCTTAGAAACCAAATTGAGCAGCAACATATTTAGAGACACTCTTAATACTGTGGTTTCTGTAAATACACACTGTACAAATTGACAAAACATGACCTAAAGAGCTCATGTTCTAGAGAAGCCCTTGTACAAGGTAAGCTGAAATTTTAAATGAGCATAACATACCCAGGGGCTTATGGATCAAGCATAATGGCTTAAATCATGTTAATGTGGTGTTGATACATGCACATCACTTCTGTTTGCTCAAATTAAATTTAAGCATTACACAGAGCAGTCTCACATGTGGAAGACACATGCACAGCCATTCTGCTCATGCCAGGGGCAGGGGGGAAGGACGTGGAGTAAATTACTGTAGCATACTCAGGATTTATATATATATTGAGATCCTGTGACTTTCAGGCTGTGTAGTAACAAGCAGGTAAATTATTTACATCCGTGTTTCTGAATTTGCACCTGTATGGGGTTTCTCCATGTGAAGGCTTAGTTTAAAATTCCTGAGGCTCTAATAAGCCTAAGAGGTGTCTCCTTCCTCCAGGCACCACCACCTCCTAGAGTCACTAGCAGAAATCCCTAGGTTATCAGAGTGAGGGAGCTGCTAGAAAAAAAGTTACCTCATGAAGTCAACTTTCCTCACCTTGAAAAGCTAGCAGACAGGCAAAGCTCATGAAACTTGCATTTTGAAGGAGTCATAGAGACCAAGTATAGAAAATACAAACAGACATGGAGGACAGGGCAAAATATGTTGCTGAGCTTGCATTTCAAGCATTCCTACTCAAGACACTAAACAGGGGCTGGTGCTACATTAGTGAGCTAATCAAATCAACAGCAGTGGGTCTGTTTGGGCAATGAAAGTGTGACAAAGACAGCATATTTACACTCTCATATAACAAACCCAGCTTTGTTACTAGGTATAAAACTACTGGAAAATGGCCTCAGCCGAGCTAATTTAACCAAGGTTCATATTCACTAGTTTCAACAATGCCTTCAAAGCTAAAACTCGGCTGCTCAGGGGATCCCATCCCTCTGTTGGTCTGCAGCTTATTCATGTTGAGGTCCATTTCCTGTAGTTAGCCCAGAGCAATCTTTTTCTCTTAAATAATCAAGCAGTTCCTTCCAATTTTCTGATTGCTAAGACTTTTGCCCACAAAGCAGCAACAATAGCCCACAATACTGTCATTTGAGGAAAGTCACTGTTTCCAGCAGGAAGAGTGCAAAGAGGCATCAGAAATCCCCAGTGGTCAGGGAAATTTGTTAAAAGAAAAATCAAAAAAAATCACTGCTCTAAAACCAGATATTTGCATGACAACTTTCAGTCCAGCTCCTTTGAGAAAGACACTGCTAACAATGCCTGAATTTAAACATTCCTGTACATTAAAATAGAAGAAGCTGGGAAGTGCAACAGTTACTAAGGTGTGTAGAGCTGTGCAAGACCTGGACTTGACATCAAGTAGTCTCTGCAGGAGGAGCCTGCTTCAAAGACAATGTTCCCAGTGTGCAGTTGTCATTTTTACACTATGCCTTAGTGACCTCACTCGCTGGGCAGGGAGTTCAAGACTTGAGCTGCATCTTCCCATCCCCCACCTTGTGATGGAGAAGCTCAAAGAAAAGTGTTGGTTATTTCTGCTTATTTCCCTTGAACGCCCCATGGAGACTTCAAAACTATTTAACTGCAGTTCTGAACCAACGGCTGATAAAGTTTCCATCATAGATCTTTAATAATTGGGCATAGCTGGAAGAAGAGAATTCACCTTCCTTTCACTCAGTGTTCACTGTTTCCAATTACAGAACTGTTGCCCTGCCCCTGCTCCTCCTCTCCTCTCTTTCATTTCTCCTATAAACCTGAGGGACAACTCCAGGTCACGCGTAGATGGCAACAGTGCGACCAGATGTGACCTTGCCAACGTGGGTTTCGCAGACGGTTTCTGGATAAATTGGATTAAAACACTTTGCCACCTCCAGAGCATCTCTGTCCTCACTGTCAGACCCTCGCATCGCGGGGCTGCTTCCCCGGTTTTCCCGCTTCTCACGCGGTGCACTGGTCACGATCTCTTCTGTCCAGCCAGTGAAAGCAAAACCCAGTAATAGGTACTGGAGCTCTGAAGAAAATAAGGTTTTCTTCTTGTTTCAGAAGATGTTTAATCAACAGATAATATATAATTTTCTCAGCACTTTCACCTGTGTTATAAGAAACCATAGGGAGACTGTGCCAGCAACATTTGCTTTTCTAGCCCCTATTAGCCTCTGCTGCAAAAATCTTCCAAGTTAAACTTTCCATGGCCCTCAGCAGTCATCATCCATCCCCTGCAACAAGACCCTGTAATTTCTTCCCTCCTCTTCTGCCAACGGACAGATTGCAGTGAATTAACACCTCAGGCCTGTGCATTTAAAAATGTGTCAGTAGGGCTCAAGTGATGACAACCGAAGATGAAAAGCAGCAATTTTGCAGAAGTTTGAGAGAGCAGGGAGGTATCCCAAACAAAAAAAAGAAAATAGCAAGCAAGCTTTAAATGCTCTCCAGCTCCAAACAACTTTGCAGATTCAAAAGGTCAAAAGTTGCCTGTCTTTCCATACCTTTGGAAGAGTCATCACATGTCAGCTGGTTATTCCTGACATAGGCACATGTTAAAGAGGTGGGAAATCCACCATTACTTGCACTAGGTTATTCCTAAAGCCAGTTTCTCTTAGTATTACATATCAACTTAATGTGTTTCTGTGAGTAACCAAAGAGAAATGACAAACTGTATGAATTTGGGCACAACTCAAGAGGAGTAAAGATGTATATGCTTAGAAGACATTTACATGATTGCTGTAGGAACTACACTTTTGTAAAGTTCCCTGCCTTACATTTTAGCTGAAACCAGATAGAGAAAATCCTTAGGAAAGTCTTGCTCTTAACTGTTTCTGCCTTGCCCCAAACTAAGCAGCAGTGTTGAAATCTTGCAAGGAAGATCACTCCCCTGAGGTTGCTAATCAGCATTTTAGACAAAAGTTTGGGGAAGCTTCTAGCTAGGACTTCAAACTTTTATCTGAAGCAAACCAGACTTCCAAATTGCATTCTGGTTTTTAAGACAATCATTAATAATAGCAGCAAAAAAGAGAATTATAAAGATTATTTTTTCATCTGTTTTATTAACATGAAGGCAGAATCATGCTGTTCAGATCAGCACACTTACATCAGAGATAAATTTGGTCCATTATTCAATTAATCCTTCAATGAACTCCTGTGGTTGAGGTAATATATTATTATCTCCACTTTTGTTATTCCCATTAGAGACATTAGTTCCAAGAACGTGATCCATTTATTGTCAAGGGTCCTGATCCTCTAATAGGATGTGCTGGCAGAGACCCCAATGTCCACACCAAATTCCACTACCCTGAAAGAAACTCATCATCCTTCATTAGAACCACTGTTAGAAAGAACCATTAAGTCCTGTTGTGTCCACCCAGTTGGAAAAAAAATGCAATATTCAATTTGAGCCGGCAATAAACAAAGAATCTGTTTGCATTTACTGTAACTAGGGCATGTTTAATTGACCACCCTGCTTTTGGTAACATCCCTTTGTCCACACACAAGGAAAAGGAAAACAAGCAATACTAAGTGTCAAAACAGAAGCACTCCGAGGAAGCAAACAGAATAGGTGTGCAGTCAGCACTCAACCTCCCTGCCCACCAGTCAATGCAGCTAACTAATTTTTAGGTACTAGTAGTAATTATTTTCCCCTCTTTAAATAACCGGTGAAAGAGTTCTCCTTTTTGACATTTGATCCACCTGCATTCATATTTTATCTTGCCTCAGCACTGTGCTTTCAAAAAGCATCTTCAGATTGTTTCCACTTACTGTACTTTAACTCACGCTACAGAATGATCTCTCAGCTGGATTTCTTTTGGGTGTGTTAAGCAGACTCCTTTTGAGTAACACTTAACTTGAATATGTGTTCCAGGAGCACTTAAATGCTTTGACCACTAATGAGTATTCAGTCTGTGAGGCCAGACAAGAGCTACCTAAGGGAAACTCCTTGGAATGTATACAGGGTGGACACAGAATCCTCAGCAACGTTTTGTTGTATGGTTCATAGTACTTGCTGATGCAGAACAATCCACTGTCTTACATCCTTGACCCATAGTTAACTCCAGTGAAAACAATACTGCACAAACCAGCCAAGCTTATTGCATAACTGTTAGAATTGTTAGCAAAGACACCTGCCGATCATGAGCCAGAGCAATATTCTAGCTCTTTAAAGATTGGTCTCCAAACAGCTATTTGATAGCCCAGAAACCTTAGCTGCAAACACAAAAAAAATCAGCAAGAAATAATACTGCTTGCTAGTTAAACTGCAAAAAGCAAATAATAGCAAGTAATGTAGGAATGTCATATATTTTATTCATTAGCATTGCTAACATGGAAAATGTTGCTTTCCCAATGATGAATCTTACTCATTATACTTTGAATACAGGAGAACCTATTCATAATGTTGTGTCAAACATACAAGTACATACTATATATTTAAAGGAACACTGAAAACGGCCAATTTCGAAATATTTTTAAAAGAAGGTTTTTGTATTGCCACATATATTGTACACAGATGTTCAATAGATTTTCTGAAGTATACAGTATATCAAACATATAGAAAAATCTTCCCCTCCCTTTCTATGCTCCACCTTCCTTATGGGATATACTAGCTAAATTAATGTTCTTAGTAAAACACTCAAGGGCAGTAGATTCATGGTACAGCCCCCGGAGTTTATTGTGCTCAAGACTGGACGATGCTCCCTAACATTTGAAGGCCAATCAGGTATTGCAATTGGTTGCACACTGCCTCAGATAGAGCTATAATTTTTTTTGATTATAATTCTTGCTGGAAACTGGCCCTCTTAACAGAATGAAAAACAAAATAATGAGCCTGTCTTTCAAATCCCTGAGAGGACCTGTTAATTTATGTTTGCTTATGGTTTAGTTTTCATGGGTCCTAAAATTTGCACAGGGCCTCGAGGTCTGCTCTGTTCCATGATTAAGTGGAGCACAAAGCCAGAAATGCTGTTCTACAGCTCCTCAGTTGCAATCTGCTTTCAAACAATAGATCACTCCACGGCCTACAAGAACAAATACATTTTCCTCTCGTCATTTACTAACTCAGACAAATGCTTCCTTATTTACTGCCATCCTACAGACCATACAGAGCTCAGGTTCTGCAGTGGACTAGTCACCTGGATGAAAATGGGATGCCGGATCTCATTCACAGCTTTGGCTCTAACGCTCCATGGGAATTCTAAGTCAGTGTTTTCATTCTTTCCATTGTGGATTCTCTTCCTCCTCACACTGAGGGCTAGTCTTTTTCACAGTGGATTCCCCCACTGACTACTTCAAAACCAACTATTCACTAAGTGAATATACCTCATATCCCCTGGAGGCAGTGACAGTTTGATTTAGAAGGTAAACGTTTATATGCTTTGATTTCTATATTTTTTCCCCTTCTCTATACATACTCTCACTTGTATATATATATACACACACTCCTAGAAGAGAGGTGAATCTAAGTTTCTACTTGTAAAACAGCTACATTGAAGGCAGGTATGAGGTGTAAGCACATAATCTCTTAAGTAGCTTATTCCCATTATGGTTTTCTTTGTAGGTAAACAATAGAAAGGCTTCAGCAAACAGGGAACTCGCCCAACATAAACCACACAGTGATATGCATCTCATTGTGTTAACCAGTGATCCCACATCTTGGACTTGCTTTGCGAGTACAATGGTGGCTGAGGTGGCTTTGTGTACATCAACTCTCTGGGTTTGTTGCCAAAACCTATTAGCGACTAAGAGGGCTCTTACTTTGCTGATGTAAATAACAGATGCCTGCATACGAATATGGAAATTCCAAAATAATTTGGTTGAAGCATCAGTTTACTAACCTTTTACACCACAAGAAGCCACCAGCTGTAAGACATGAATAAAAAATTTGCTCTGAATGCTACAACAGTACAGCCACAGAGGAACAACTCTCACAACATGACTAGAGTGTGAAAAGCAAACAACATTAAAGAAACAGCCAACAGTAAACTAAGAAAAAAAAAAAAAGCTTTTTCCTTGCTCTTGTAAGAAATAATGCCAGTTGGAATAAAGATCAATTTTCCCATTTACACTTTGCATGGCTTGTTTTTGATTTTTCTTCAAATGAAGAAAAATCAAAGCATGGAAGATGACATACTTGTTGAATGTAACCAAGTGTTTCCCGTGAAGGCATGCCATGCCACCACATTAATGTACTTCCACTTCACAGTTGCCTCTGCAGATAGCAACAACCTTTGCCTTTCTATGTATCAGAATCCAAAAAGACAAAATAACTTCTTTACTAGGAAAAAAGCTCTTCCATAAGCAATCAAACAAACCAAGGAAGGCTTTGGTTGAAGGAAAACAAAGCAAACATGGGAGTGACAGCTGGAAATCTAGCATTTACAAACCTTGATAAGATACTGAAACATAGGATTTGTTTTGGCTTATACAAATAAGTGTATGTTTCTAAGGAATAAAGCAGGCTTCCCAGAGAATAAAAAAAATCCAACTTTAAGAGCCACATGTTTAACATCAGGCATAGCCCTTCTGAAGCAGAGATTACATGAGAAACAGAGAACTCTATTTCTTCTTAAGTCACATTCAATTTCTTCAAGCCATGACTATTAAAATGAAGGCTGAGCCATCAAAGTGTCATAGAGCTGAGGAAGGAGAATGAACTGAAGCTAAAGTAAAACTACTCATTATGAACAAAAAAACAAGAGCATTTACTTTAAGCAGAAAATTAATATTTCATACTAACCTTGTGCCAAAATCTGACTGCATTAGGATTTCTAATTTGTCTGGTTTAGTAACCACTGAGTAAAGATCTTTAGGTTTGATCCCTACCTTATAAAAATCCTTCAGTGAAGGGACAATGGACTGGATTACGATCTGTCTTATGTCTGTGTAAATCTCAAATAACTTCACTATAATCTCATTGCTATAAATATTTACAGTTCATTATAAACATTTTGAGAATTGTAGTAGGATTAAGCTTTATAGAGTACAAGATATTTTAAATACTGGAAATGTAGGTTTTGTACTTGCAAATGCCATCCACAGGGCTTAAATTTCCCAATGTGAACAACACTTCTTGGTGTAGTGCAAATCCAATTCCTCCAGGCAAGACTCAGGAGACCCAAAGAGCATTACTTAGCCCTTTGTTTCTTCTGTGGGAGTTGGAAAGGACTCAAGACAGAAATCTCAAAGCAGCATTGAATGGGAACACAGGTAAAGAGATGTTTGGTCAATTCCAGCTAGGTCCTAGCAGGAACCTGGGAGATTGCCTGTTTGAGACAAGGGAAGGCAATACCTTGCTGGCATTAATCCACTGAGAATCATGTCATCCCTGGTTCTTTCATTTCATGCATATTTCAAATTACACATTTTTACTTGATAATTATTTAATAAGATAGGGATGGAGTAAGCAAATAATGGCTCCAGAAGGAACATTTAATTTCCATGACTGTCCTGAGAGATGCTTCACTGAGGGGAGCCATAGCAATTACTTGCAAATTCAGCATCAGATGCATCTCACTAATTCAAGAGTCAGGAAGACAATGTACATTAGCACTAGGAAGGTTGTAGTAGTGATAAGCAGATAATGAACATCACACAGTGGTGAATCTACAGGCAGAAATTACATAGCTGCTTGCCTGAGATTTGAAATGCAAATTATTTTGCAGGTTTACTCAATGAAATCTCCATCCTTTTTAATGCTTTGCCTTGGTCTTGTTGGGATGATTCCTCATTTACCTCATGATCTTTGGCAGATGTTAGAATTTGCCTTGGTGATGAGGATTTTGGCTGGTAGCTGTTGAATGCAATGTACTTTCAAGTAGCAGGGAATTTAAGGACAGAGCAGAAAAGCAGAGTTCAGCAGTCAATGGTGTTTTACCATTGGATCAGTCTTCATAAGCATACTTCTAAACAGCTGGATCTGACTACATATTAATACTGTTTATATCAGGCCCTCATGGGAGAGTCTCATGCTTAAATACAACTTCTAGCGTTGATTAAAACAAAAGTCACAGATTGAAAAGCAAAATAATGTGCTAACATCTGTGGATTAGGTTATTCTCCTGGTTGACAGTGTCATGAAAATAATGGAGCATAGTAAAACTGCACTAATTCAGGTTTTGTGGTAAAGAATACTTAAGACTCAACAACATGAATTGAAAACAGAGACAGTCAAGTCTTGGAACAGAAAACTGCTGTTCTCATAGTTCTTTCCATGAGGGAAACCCTTTGAGTCACTCTACACTAAGGGACAGCATTGAGCATAAGATGAACCTGGCTGTTCACCTCCCATGATTTTCTTATTACTTCACAGAAGCAAAACCACTGATAGATCCATGCAGGAATCCCTGACAACTGAGAGATTTTCTACACCATTAAGACTTCTCCATAAACAGACAAGTGGGCTGTACCACCCTAACTGTACTGAGTAGTACTGTGCTCCTGGAGTACTCCAGTCGAAATTATAGGTGGCATGAATCAAAGTAGTAAGACCTGCCTCTCACCTGTGCTTACTTAAATTGAGCACTTTGTATGTGTATCTCTAATACAGTTGGGTAGTATATTCAGCAACAGTGATAGAGAATCCTCAAGTAGAAACATGCACCAAGTGATATTTCTGATGTAAAGGTTAATGCTTATTCAAATTGCTTTTATCCTTCCCTCCTGCTGGGTTGGAAAATGTTCTTCAGATTTACTGTTCCAGAATATTCTCTTTCAGGATCTCAGTAATTTGCCCCCAGGATTTCCTCATTTCCAAAGTTGCAAGAACAAATTACAGATCTGACTATTTGCAACCTTAAATGCCTTTGACCTCAAAATACTAACAATCTTGATCCTAAATCTTACTACTGGATATTGGTCAAACAGCAATTACCATTTTTCTGAGAGCAGTTGTCCTGACTTCCTACCAATGCTAAGTTAAGAGTCTTTCAATTATTTGCTAATAGATGGAATGATTTCCTTTTGCTGAAAACTATTTTTGTATTATGCTCTGTTCATCCCTCAACTGTGATGGGCAATCTTAAATGCTTTGAGATTAGATAGACAGATAGCTGTGAAATTTTATCAGTTAATATTTGCAGAGTGCCTAGAGATTTCAAAATAAAGGAGGCATGAGAAACACAGAGATTTCTTGTTATGTTTCAATGCATGAATGCAAAAAAGAAAAAGAGAGGGAGGGAAGAATTAAGTCAAATAGTATGGTAGGCCTCAGAAAAATGATCGCTTTAATCCGTGACTTTCCTGCTCTCTACCACCTCAATTGGCACTTGCACAACTAGACTTCATTTGTTTCCTCCGAGATTTTTGTTTAAAAAGGATCTGAATGGAGCTAGGGATTTCTATAGAGCACAGGTAATTAGTGCTGGAGGACTCTGATTATCTCTTCATACCACTCCTCATCATTTGACACAATTCCACACAGTAAGTCTTCCCCTGAACAAACCTAGTCTGAGACAGTATCTCCTAGGAGGCTGATTCATGGTGTGAGAAGAGCCTCAGCTTTCCATCATCTACAGACACTGGTCCTTTTTCTTCTTCACCTCTCATTAATGCTTATTGGAGAGCAGAAAAACGATATATTGCATTGACAGAGAAAATCCCTGTCCCTTACCATCTCCTGCTGGTAGAAACTGTGGGACCACCACCTGCTCATCTTTTTTCTTGCTCTAATTTCCTTTCTATGCTTGTCCTGTTTTAATTAAAAGTGAGATGAACAATCCACAAGAAAACAAGCTCAAGAAAGCTACACTGAATATACATATGCATTTTAGGTTAATAAAAATTTAAAAGTTATGGTATTAAATAAAATTAAACAATTTCCCCTAAACAGATTGCAAGTTAAAATAAAACCCAACAGCAACAACAAAACCAGGAAAGATCATGATCAATTAATGATGAATATTGCATTGCTTTGTTTGCCATATATCAGTTCATGCCCAAAGAGATAATTTGGAAGAGGGGGAGAACTATTAGGGGTGTTTAGGGAAATACCAACAAAGCCCAAAAAGCTAAGCTATAAGAAAGAATAACAGGCAATAGCAAAAGACCTTGAGGAACACGAGACTAATTAGAGAAGTCGGCCATGCGTTTTGTTATCACACCATTACAATGAATGGAAATGAGGCCAGGGGTTGAACATCTCTGCTCAGGAACACCCAGGGAACAGGAGTAAGGAAAAACCTGATATGTCCTTGTATTAGTTATTTAAGTTCAGAGAACTTTAACTGATGCAGAGCTGATTTCAAACAAAGACATAAAAATTAATAATCGCTAAAGATCAGAAGTTCACAAAGCATTCAAAGAGGGACTGGGTAAATAAAATTCTCACAGACTTCTTTTGATAACAGTCAATGGGGCAAGCAAGCTAACAAGGGAACTCGTGGCAGGGAGAAATAGCCATTAAACTTCATGGATACTTGTTTAGAAACAATTTTCTTGTGCCAATAGCTAGAAATGGTGCAAGCTTCAATACTTTTATTTGTACTTAAATGAGAGGTGACTTGTCAAATATTCGCACAGAATAAACCTCAGTTCAAGGCATTTGAATGTATGCTTTGCTTTAAATATGATCGTAATCCCATCTCAATTCAGCTAAATACTTAGTCATGCTATGCTCAACCATATCTCATCCGTCTCTTGAGATTCTGCAATAAAAATTATTGTTTTGCATTTCAGCAGCGAACAAAGCGATTCCCATGTACAGTTTGTTTGTAAAACACTTTGTCAACCACATGGATCTTTAGCAATTGCATATTCTTACGAAGCAAAAACAAACAAAGAAAACCACCCCACCATCTTTCTACATGTGAATGGCAGTAGACAAACATGACAAACTGAAGACAGCTAAACTGCCGATTCCTCTGGGAAAGACAGGCTTGTTTGCAACAGCATCATAGACAGCAGACAGCCAGCTCAGCCTGCTGCTGGGATGACGATGCTAATAAACAGTTTGAAGGTGCTAAAGTAGATGACATGGTGCTGTTTCAAGAATCAGGCCCCATAACAAGTATCTGAGGATAGGGTGGTGAAAATGCCTACTGCTGCTCTTTCTAGCCATTTTTCAGAATGACTGTGTCGCTCCTGCCTAAGCTTGTGATAGAGGCAGTATTTTTCTTTCTGTAGACAAAGATCCATTGTTCAACGCTTTTGAATGCTATGACAACTAGAAGGGTGAAAGGCAACCTGCAAGTGACAGTAAATGCATTCTCTCTCTTTTTTAATATCCAGTGTGTATGTCTATAATGTACTCTTCAGCACGATTCTCCAAGGCTGCCGGGAAAGCCAATCCGCTGTCAAAGCAATAGTAGCTTTTGGTCTTCACTCATGAAGTTTTGGGTTCCTTCTTTGTACATTTTATGATGATATAGGGGCATCAGCTGGTGGCACAGACTGATGTGGGCAGGATGCAAAAAATGAAATACATTCCTCTATACAACCAATGCTGTTTTTGTTTGCCCCTCCTTTCAGTAGCTTGGCTTAATAGGTCCAAATACCACAACAGCAAAACATGCTCTGACCTCTCAGCAGAGCTGACATTTCTACTTAAACTCAGTGTTCTCAGGCTACAATCAAA
Source organism: Actenoides lindsayi (assembly GCA_025331215.1). Lineage (NCBI taxonomy): Eukaryota > Metazoa > Chordata > Aves > Coraciiformes > Alcedinidae > Actenoides > Actenoides lindsayi. Next base: position 15,492 of record WTSP01004568.1, on the reverse strand, counting down.
ATAGAAGACAGATGTTTGATAAGTATCAGTCTGGGTGGGAAGACTGCCATATATAAGGAAGGAAAGCAGAACCTTTTCATTCCTCCTAGGTGAAAAACACATTGTTTTCACATCTGCAGTTGAAATCTAGACTGCACCATGTAAAGGTATGCCAGGCAGTGCTAGCTTGCAGCTGGCTTTGGAAGCATTTTGGTACTGATACTCATCTCAGTCTAGTAAATTTGACATCATCTTCTTGGGCAGATAAACTGCTGCTCCCTTGCAGGTCATTAGATGGGGAATATTTAAAAAGCTCTTAAGACAGACGGTGAAGCTGCAGACCTTGCTGTAGTTAATCAGTTAATGAAGGAACATTTGCTGCTGCCCATCATTCCTTTTAATCCTTCTCACATCATGTAATCTCAGACAACAGAAATTACCATCAATGAGAGATACCAGGAATGCCTCAAACTACCATGGAGTTCAGTACAAGAGGTAGAGACTGAAGAGCATCTCTAGGCAATCCCTCTGGGATATAGCTTTAATTAACAAGGTTCTATCTCAAGAATTTGTGGAGTTGGTTATTTGAAAGAAAAAAAAAGTCCATCTTGGCTCCTAGAAACAGGACCCATTTTAAATTATATTCTTTTTTATACAGCTTGAACACAGCAGAAACCAATGTCCAGATGGGAAAAATCTTCCTACGATAAAAAGGAGGTGGCTGCTCTCTACTGATCCTTTGGCACCATGCATACCAGTATTTGAAAATACAGCTGAGAAACAAAGATTCAGCACTGATAAGGTGTAGCCACTGTCCCTGAAGCACTTCCACCCCACAGGCCACTAGAAAAATCACTCACAGGTAAAGCCTTTAGCCTGAGAGGGACACAGGGAATGGGAAGCTGAGCCAGTGACACTTATAAGTGTCTTGTTAAGATGAGAACTAGAGAAAAAACCCACAAAAATGTATTAGCTGATATCTTTTGTTACAGATTTCAGGGATAGATCAACTCACAGCATGAGATGAGGGGACAATTCTTCTGTGTCCCAGACACTCATCTAGTACTTCCAGCAGGAATTCTCAGATCTACCCACTCTTATCTATTCCCAGTGGCTTGGAGCCAAAAATCCCTTCTCTTTTTCAGGAAGTTTCTTTTTTTCATTTTTTTTTTTTATCTTGTGCCTGCTCTTATTAAAACACCCCAAATAAGAATTTTTTAAGTGCTGACAAACTGGAAAGTATTCAAAGAAGAGCAAGGAGAAATGAATTATGAGTGTTGGAGGAACTCACTCACAAGGAAAGATTAGAAGAACTAAATATGTCTAGCTTGGCAGAGAGATGACTAAGCAGGGGGGGGGGGGGAAGTGATAAATGTCTACAAATATTTGAAGGGCGTATACACTGAGGAGGCAGAGAGATTCTGCAGTGTGAGCCATACCAGGTGGTGGGATTAGGAGCAAAGGGATTGAATCAGAAAAGGAAAAAAAAAAGTTAAAACAAGAAGACTCACAAAGCAAAAATTCAACTGAAGTCTAGATGGGGATGCAGAGGTTCTCTCAGAGGTAGAAAACTCAGTATATGAGACATATGGGAGGGCTGTGTGAGTGCTTTGATGCATGCAGAACTGAGGGAAAGAGTTGTGCCTTGATGCTGGGAGACCAACAGGAGTCTCGGTGGACAACAGGTGTCCCACCAACACTGTCAATTAGAGAGCTTCAGACAGGAAGCAAAGGTAGTTGTTGTATCCAATTGAAATCACAAGAGGAAAATCTGTTTGGAATAATTTAATGACCCTGAACTTGGTAGAGCTACAGGACTTTATCTAACCAGATATACTCCAGGCAGAGAGTCCCTGGGAAGCAGGAAGCTTTGGGTCTCTTAAGCATTCAAAAAGACGGTGGTGGAAAGCCTGAAAGATCAAGAGGGAAGATGAAAGCATGATATGGCACCATCTTAGGCCAGGGTAACCATATGCCAGCTTAACTAGGAGACAGGGAAGAATGTTGTTCATCCTTCAACTTAGTTTCTGACGCAGAGCACACCAGTGCTCCCTTCAGCACCTTGAAAAGTCAGGAAACAAATGTAGCCAATTCCTTATTCAGAAAAGCAAAACGCACGTTTTCCTCCCACTTTCAGACAGGGAGGATCCCAGCCACCAGCACAGACAACCCCCCAGTACATCAGTTCAAGCCCTCTCCTGCTCCACATCAGAACATGTATCTGTGAACAACCAGAACACCAAGGCAATCAAGAAATCACCTCTAAGGGCATATAATTGAAGGTTATATTCCAGACCTAGTTCAGCTGGATTCCAGCCAGGACATGGAGCTCAATTGCTTTAGAGGCACAGATGAAGAGTGTGTCCTCCTGCCAATACATGAGGGGTAGACCTCTAATTTTTGTCTTCCTGGAACCATGTCACTGAGTCCCCTGTCCACAGCACTCAGATGTTTTGCCTGAGAAGGTGGCATGGGTCCAAGACAATGCATTAAGCCCTTCCTTAAGGGATGCCTCTCCAGTGTTCAACTTTCCCTTGTGTAATGTTATGTAAACCAGAGAAAAGGAATTCCCACAAGTTTGGACACAGGAAGCATGTCAATATTGCATGGGAAGCCACAGTCTCATCTTGTGTTTTCAGAGTATTCCATGTCCCTAGCAGAGAGCTGCAAGGGGTAAAGTCACATGCCTGTGACAGGGAACTCTCTATTGACTGTGTGATGCTTATCTGCTTGGCAAGCAGAGCTCATTCTACTAACATTGTGCTTTTGTAGGAGGAAGCAAATAGAGGAAAAAATATTTGACCAAAGTTGTATTTCAAGCTGACGATTGTATATTCCTGTACAACTCATGGAACTAGAGGTGCAAATAGGGCAGCCAGAGGTCACAGCAGTTGTGGTGGCTCAGCCCCAGTAGACAATAGTAACACAACAGACAAGACATGCTTCCCTCTGTCCTTGCAGAAAACTAACACATCACTAAACATGCCCCTTCACACTTGGAACAGCAGCACTAAAAGCCTCTGTACAAGTACTACCCCCATTTCAGTTGGGTAATGCACAGACAGTAAGGGAGAACATCTTTGAGTGGCTGAGGTGGTAGAGTCAGAGGGGAGGTTTTCCAGGATTTCCAGTATTGATAGCAATCCCAAAGCCAAACATTGTTTCCAGTAAGCCAAAACCTCTAAGTAAAAGGTACTCTTAATAACAAAATTTCTCAGAGGGCCATCACAAGGTCCTTCCACCCCAACAGAATTGGCTGCCCAACAAAGAGATCCCTATCATCTGTACGAATCAAGTCCCAGTGCTTCTTGTTTATGAGCCAGCCCTAGGGACAGAGCAGCTGCCATGACCTTTACACGTGGAAACAAGCATGAAGCATCCCAAGTCAAACACGGAGAAAGAAGTGATAACAGATACACTTTTCCCCCTACTCTTCCTAAACACGTGATCCTCTTGCAAACAGAAAGGACAAGAGATCCCAGTAGAGCTATTACACAGTTCATGCTTTCCTTTACACTGGATGAAATGTAACAACATACCTTGGTGCGAGTGCAGCACTGGGTAAAGCAGGTGTTGAGTCTGATGTATAGACAGGCTGACTTTTGACTCGCCAGGAGAAGCAGCAGCTACCGGTCAAGGCTCAGCTGAGCCCCTTTCAGGCGAAGTGCTGGAAGTCGTGGCAAGGCAGTTGACATGGAAGAGCCAGGCTCATCTGCACATAACACCGATTCCAGCATCCCAGCACGGCTGTAGGGAGTACAGTGTTGTTGTAGCTCTTTTTATTAATTAACCAGATGTTTAACTTCAGCAGCCTGGCTAAAATCCAGCGTGGAGAATTACATTTCCTTTCTCTACCTAACTTCACTCAGCAGCTTCAGCCAGAGAAGCTTTCCCCCCCACTATGCTCCTGGTGCAGCAACTGCAGAGCAGGTGCAGCGTGTCACCCCAAAGCAAGCTGCAGGTGAGACACTGCTCTCCAGCCTGCCTGACCCAGAGTCTCGCGGATCCTACTGTGTAAACATAAGGCACTATTATCTCCCGTCTCCACATGGAATCACTTTACAGAATTTATTATTATTATTTGGAGCTCAAATTGAAACCCTCTGGCCATGTATGAACACCGAGCCTGCTTAGGGAATGCAGGATGCGGCTAAAGTGGTGAAGAGACAAAGATTTATGGCAGACAGAAAAGAAATTTTCTTTTCTAGCGACCAGCTTCACATTCCTAATCTATTTCTGCTGTTCTCTGCTACTCTTTACCAAACTTCTGACAGGTCTTAGAGACTAACACTTACCATGTTGCAAGCTGTTCCTCTAAATTCTATTTTATCATAGTTTATAACCACCTGGCTAGATTCCCTGGGTGGTATTTTTCACTATATTTCTTGTAGTCCCTAAAAGTATCCGCACTGCCTCTGCCACAGCCTCCATCTTTACCACTCCCTTTCTTCCCTCCAGCATCAGCTCAGCTGCCTTCAACTGGGCCTCCTCTTCTCTCCTCCCCTTTATCTCCCACCCTTTCTGATGCCCATTCAAATCATCACATTAGTGAGACAGATTGACAATGGTTTCCACCTGTCTCCTAAACACTATTTGCAGCCTCAGCCCCTCCCTTTGCTTCAGTAGAGCCTACTTCTGTAAGATCTTTACAAATATATTTTTTCCTGCGATAGATTGATATTAGGTGAGGGTTTAAAAGGAGATTTGTGAAAGGAGAAAAACAGCAGTGACAATGAGGAGTCCCTCCCAAATTGTCTTTCTGAAAGCTCCAAATGGCTTGATAGCAGCATTAAAGTGCTTCCTGATTATTTCTAAGCTGAGTCTCAGGAGAGCCCTAAGGGTGGACAGGAGAGGGGAGAACACTGACAGCAATTGAACATGAAAGTGGCTAAAGGGATGGGGAGGTAAGGAATTTATAAAAATCTGCAGGAAGAAGGAATGTGGCAGAAATGCTGTGGTCCCTGACACTCCCTCTGCGATGCTAGAGCAGCTCCAGTAATAGAATTACAAGATGAACTCAGGGCTCCACTTCCCCCCACACACACAAAAAAACCCCCAAACTTCCAGCTATTCCCCCTGGGAGGGCTGTCTATTGCTCTCCGTGTCTTTGTGGACCTCTCCACCCCTTGTTATACTCTTCAGCAAGATTTTGCAGCAGAAGTTTCAACCAGGACATATCCATTTCTCTCCAAACTGTTAGACACATCTTCCTACTTCAGAGTGACTTGTCCTTTCAGATCTTCCTCTCATGACATAAATGGGGATGTACCCCCATTCCCAGACCCAGACACCCTGGGAGAACATGTGGGCAAGACCTGGCTGGATGCCATCAGTGCTGCTCACACCCATCTCTAGAGCCAGCAGCGCTTGCTTGCAGGAAGGAGCAAGACTAACACAAACCTCATGCTGTGTTCCCATGGCAACCAAAGTGTCACGTTCATCATCGTCTCATTTCTGGAAGAAAAAGATACAGGTCTGATGAAGAAAAATCCAGGAGTCCCAAAGGGCTTTGCTGAGGCTGGGCAGATTTTTAACATCATTACTCGTGCCATTCACCCCAGGGGCTGCTGGGAAGCGCAGCACCCAGCTCAGTGATGGCACATAGGTTTGAACAGGAAGCTGTCTCAGATTAAAATGCATCCAGTCAGATACATACAGTTCATGTCTCATCTACTTTGTGTCACTTTGAAGCTAGGGACACATGATCAAATTCCACAACTACAGAAGTTGCTAGATGTTAGCAGAACAGGTTTCAGCTTCACTTGTCCTATCTCACATTTGACACGACCTGCAGATAATGGTTGCTATCATTTATCTTTCCTCCGTGGCACATGGTGACTTATTAAACCACAGTAATTTAATAATATGGCTGAAGCTGGAGTTGTTCTGCCCAAGGCAGCAGAGACCTTTGCGTGCATTGAGTCCCCTCCTGGACTCAGTGAGCTGCCACAATCTCAGTGCCCCATGTTTTTCTCCGCTGATATTTGTGTTCCAGAAACCAGACCTAACTGGTCTCCAACATTTCCATTAGCAGGAATCTGAATGAGCTGCTCTGCCGGACTACAGAGCAGCAACTAAAGCACTGTCATGCAGATTTGTACATGGGGGGAGCTCACCTTTCAGTTCTAAGACAAACATACTACAAAAGGAAGTCTAGAGATGCATCACTGGACACTTTTGGAGCTCTCTGATGTGTTCTTGCTGGAGGCACAGAAGATCTAAGGCTGGAGGATTAATTTCAATTACTTTAAAATCATTTTCCCCAAATAGTAGGTTTTTTTTTTTTCTATAGGGGAAAAAAAACCCAACCAAACAGTAAGAGCAACTTCCAGCCTGAAGAACAAAAAGAGGAGATGATGCTTAGGAGAAGGCATCTGCCTGCAAAGGAATATCATGCCTAGGCTTGAGAAGAAATGGGGAAGGGAAGTGTGGAAGAGAATGAAAGTGTTAAACAGAGAGTCTCTGGATAAGGCAGGAATACATGATTTTAACACTGCTATCTCTACATCCCCACAGTGAAGCATGACTTCAGCGCGGTGCAATATTTAGATGACCTAGTATCACAAGTCAATGCAGAACAAGGGGAAATATCCTTTGACACTCGGGGATGGGGGATATATAAAGAACTTCGAAATCCAAAACATTTGTGAAGTTGCTATTAATCCTTATTTTTATTTGGTTTGGTTTTCCCTCCCTGAGTAGTTTAGCTGGCCTAACCGTGCTGTGTTCCAGTCAGATTTATACCTGTAACTGGGGTAAGCACATTAGATAAGAGGCTGTCCATATCTGGAGAAACCTCTTCCTCCTTAAAGATCAGACAGAAACCTCATGCAGGCAGCCTTTCATGAGAGATCGAGAGCAGCTGCTTACAGGCATTCACATGGGCTTTTAGAGGAGAAGAATCTACGGATTATGGATGACAAAGGTCAAGGCAGGTGGTTCCATGGATGCAATGAAATTTTCGGACTTTGCATAACATCTACGAAGGACAGCCTACAGGAAAGTGCTCAATATGCTCCAATGTGCCCTGGTCTTTAATCCAGGGGAGTTGAGTTTTCTCCTAGGTCTCCAATAGATAGCGTCACCTCGCTCAAGTCACTCGGCCAATTTACACTTTTGCTCAATCTTTGGGAAACCCTCTGCAACCGAGACATTAACATCCTGGTCATTTCCATTGCCCAGACCACAGATCTGAGCAGAGGAGAGAGCAACAAGTTTCAAAGCTTACTGTTCCCTTTACTGGACTAATCCAAGCTAGCAACCAGCTGAGATGGTAATAGAGATTGAAATACCTGAGGGGCCATTAAGGTTCAACCTGGTGTCTTGTTACTGCACTCACAGGCTGGGAAACAAGGTTAGGTGATGTAAAGGAGTCCATCAATCTATAAGGGCCTGAGATCACAAAAAAAATAGTTCTGGATATCCTTAATTAGACACAGCAGCGTATTCATTCATTAATTCCTTCCTTCAGTCATGCATGCCTTGCTGAGTGGTGTTTCTGCAGAGGGGATGAGCCATTCTGGCGAGGTAACTGCACAATTCCCTCCTCTTCCCCTCTGGAGCAGCCAAGTGGGGGTCAAGGCAGCTAATGAAGGAGATGTGTTGCCTGTTTGCTTGCTCCTGTGACTCGCTGCCCATTTAGAGGCTGCCAGGTAGCTGGAGTGTGCCAGCCAGGACTTTGCAAGCATGTGAAAATTAACAAATCTCACCCTGAGCTGGAAAGGGCAGATAATAGAGAGAATTCAAAAACAGGGGAAAAAAAAATAAAAAAAAAAAAAAAAAAATGAGGGAAAAAGAAAAGAAAGAACAGGGAGATAAGCCAAAGGGAAATGCTTCAAAAGCCCATAGCCTGCAGCCCGTATTAATGACAACAACAAAAAAGAAGATGGGACCTTTACATTTTAATCAAAGGCAATTATTCTTTTAAAAGGTAGTGTAACTCTGCCATGCAGGAGCCGGCCTGGCTATGGGCCCCTACCCCCAGAGGAGCTGGCATGGACGGCTGGCAAACAGAAGCAAGGGTCTCCTTGGCTGATGCCTTTCTGCATTGCCTGTGAACAGCAGTGAAAGGAAAGCAAGGGAGAGCAGGTGCTTCAGGAGAAATGCTGCTGGGGGAGAAGACTGAAAGCTACAGGAAACCAAAGGAACTAGAAACACGACTGAAATCTAAATCCCAGCTTCCTCGGACTGGTGTCTGTATGAATAGTGCGTGTAGGATGTTACCTTGAAACCCAAAGCCAGCTGAATCAGCACCACCAGGTAGGCAAGCACAGGGCACTGGGCAGAGAGTGGCACCTACCTGGGTAAATTCAAGTGGAGATGTCAGGACTCTAGACCTACAGGGTGACTGAGATATACAGATATGTCTGTGTGTGCAAGGTTAGAGAGGGTAAGATGCTTGTCTCTAACTCCTTCCCTACGTGCAGTGAAGACGTCCTTGTCTCCACTGCTAAGGCAGGATCAAATGCCCACCTGCAGCCAGTAGGGCAAGTGGTCTTCACAAGAAGTTTGGGTGGAGACCAAACCAAGGCTTTTGGGGTCTTCGTTCCTTAGTGCATCTTTGTGAAGGAAGCAGAAAGATGGTAAAAGGGAGAGGAATTTGAGCAGCATAAAACTCAAGCGAGGAAGATCAGAATAAGGATGAGTGTGTCACAGGATAAAGAAGTGTCCTCAGGAAACAACATGCAATCATTTCAATTAGTAAGAAAAGAGACAGTGAAAAAAGGAAAAGGGTTTACAAAGGCTAAGCCTCAATTAAAAAAATAAACAACAGAGAAAAATAGGAGAATAATTTATGAAACACCCTGATTATTTACATAAAAGGAAGACAAAAGATGGCTTATTTAGCTGTAGTCAGAAGCTGAAATTTTTCATGGTTTTTTTTAAGGCAGTGCCATAAGCAGCAATAGCCTGTGATTCTGCAAAATGTTCCTAATGGCACAAAAAGGTGAAGGCCAGAAGCAATTGCACCTTGATTAAACTGCTCAGCCTACAGAGGCCTGCGTTTAGGGAGCAAGGCAATGAGGAGACATCCTCTTTTGGTAGAAGAACCCTAACTTGGAGAAAAAAAATAAATATTTAAGCTGCCCTTCCAAAAAAAGGTACATTCCTGTAGGTGGTAAGACACAGAAAACAGCTTGAAAAGAAGAAATCCCATTTTTAATACCCATTAGAAACTATTAGCCCATTTTACTTGAAAACATCCAAGACAGTATACCACTCAAACTTGCTAAAGCAGAACAACAGGGGATATTTCACATGTCTTGTTTGCACAGGTTGTTTGGGACTTTCAAAGGCATTTAGTGATTTTTGATAATGCCTGCAGAATTCCTACAGTGTGGGCACGTTCCATAAACAAAACTCTCGGATTGTTGCAATTGTAGGCAGTTAGGAAAAGCCAGCTCTGTGCAAAAATCCCTCCATCCTCCAAAATTTTAGGGCTCCTTCAGAAGGAAGGGTCAGTCTAATACTGCATGAAATCAGACAAAAATGAGCACTTTATTCTCCCTAGAATTATATTGACGGAAGCAGAACTTCTAGCTTCAAACAAAATACTCTCTTGTACCCCAAATCCCATTTCTGCTAAACTCTCTATGAAGGTTGTTTGAGCAGCCTGGTCTAGTGGGAAGTGTCCCTGCCTGTGGCAGGGGAATTGGAACGAGATGGTCTTTAAGGTTCCTTCCAACCCAAACCATTCTATGATTCTAAGAGTTGGTAAAACCACATAAAAGTTTGCCAAGTGTCTCTTGATCATGGTGCCAGCATTGTGCCTCATAATTCTAACAGTGCTCTCTGCTTAGGCAGGCACAGAGAAGTGTATTTGAGATCTGTCAAGCTGCAGAAATTACCTAGGAGTGTGGCAAAGTATGTAGCATACAAGCCACATGGGATTTGCCCTGTGATGTCAATCTTGTTTCATTTAACTTGTAATACTTCAACAGCGACAAAGCTTGATGAAGGAATACAGTGGCTAAGAACTCTGCTTTCCCGTTTTAACAGCTGCCTTCTTGCCGCAAACTCGGTTTCTCTGGCATCCTCAGACTATCAGGGCTACACCACCACTACCCCAGGGCTTGATACTTCTGACAAGGTGGCTTCCTGAGGCTGCAAAGGACAAGAGGCTTTTCCCATATCCCTGTCGGTGTTTAACCAAATGGTGCCTCTGAGCCATTCAAGGTTTGCTCGCAGCTAACCTACATTGGGACCTTCGGGATTAGATCCAAAGTCCCTTTGCGCCTGGCGAGTGGGCAGGGGACACCTCATGGTTTATGACCTGCAATTCTTCTCCCACCCACTAGAAAAGACTTCGTTGGCCGGCATCGACAGTTACTGGGGCATGAGCAGTGTCACAGGGCCAGACAGGAGCGAGCAGCCCGGTGTGCCACCGTCTTGCTCTCCATCTCGGTCCCTCTGCGATGCTCAGCCTGCCGAGGCGTGGGGTTGCCAAGCAACATTTGTCGCGTCCCTCGGTGGGCTGTCACTTGCTGCTCTGTGGCAGCTCAGATTTGGAAGACACGGGTTCGTTGTGAAGAGCGGAATAACTTTCCCCTCTCTCTTTCTACAGCGCCTTCCTACTTGACGAGGTGAAAAATGAATCATTCTGAATATGACAGATCAACTCCTGCATTCGCTTACTCTGGGGTAAATATTTTTGAAAATTGTCTTTGGGGAATAAATTCACTGCTGGATGCCAAGGACTGGCGCTCCATAACTGGCACACGTATCCAGAACACAGCTAATGTTTCCACATCATAAACATCAGAAAAAGCAGCTAGAACTGGTCAAATCATAGATAAAATTATCGGCAAATAATTTATTCAGCCATAGTCACGAAGGAATTAATCTTATCCATTATTCTCAAACATGACTCAACCAAATCCTGGAAATAACATAGCTAAAGCCTCTTGCTCTGAGCTGCAAACCCTAAGATTTAAATTCTTATTTAATTCCACAGCTCTTTCCCTCTTGTTATTATGTTCAACAGTGTGCTGATGCTGTTCGTGTGCCAATGATACAAGGTTATAAGGCTTAGACAGTTCAAAATGTTCTCTCTGCATCAGTAAAGCTAAAAAGTACAAAGCAGCTCTTACAACTGAGAGCAGTCAGGCCATCTGGCATAGTGGCTTCAGTGGGCGCTCCCTGCTCCAGGGCTCTTGCCCACTACCTGGGCACCAGCCACCAGCGTGAGTGTGTGCTCTGATCCCAGTTCCAACTGGGATGTACCCCCCCCCAGGTCACCACCAGTACTTACTGTACTCAGCTCTGGAGGAGTGAGGGTGGCAGAACACAGACTGGGGTTAGAGAGCTGCACCAGGGGAGCTCTGAAGCAGAGAGGTGCACACAGGAGAGCTGGAGGGGAGGCTGGCAGCTGTGTTGACAGACATGGAGGTGTGTGCACAAGGAACAGAGTTTCAACAAAAAGGGTTTGGATTTTCTGAAGGAAAAAAAAAAAAAAGGATTTTCCATGGTATTGTCCCAGTTATTTAAGTAAAATAATGCCCTGAAAGTCTGACTGTGAGATACTTTCTTGGGGTGGGTTTAAAGCTAGGTGTTCTGTCTGAGCTGGTTATTTAGCTTCACTCGGAAGTTAGTGAAGAAAGGAAACATCTCAAAAAAGAATCCTTTCCACATAATTAGGAGAGGATGTAGACTCTCTGGAGGTGTCTGTCTCTCTACTTTTACTCTGTACAGAATAATTTGGACTAGATGCCTAGATTCTAGAAGGCTAACGTTTGTGGAGATGAAACCTGGACTTCTCAGCTAGAGTGCATCTACTTTACAATGATTTCATAAAAACTTTATTTCTTTAGTTCCTTATGAAAATGTAATGTCAGAAAGTATCGAAAGCTTTCCCAAAGCAATGACATATGTTACTTCTGCCTTATCCTTTAAGCCAATTAGCCAATAAAAGAAGGGAATTAAATCAGCTTGACAAATCCATGTTGATTGTCTTTTACCACCTTCTTATCCTATAGCTGCTAATGATGTTTTTGTTTCATAATTTGTCGAGGTTTCTCTACAGTCTGGATGATCTAAATTTCCTGGATCTTACTTTTTTCCGTCTTCACAAACCAATACTCTATTTGCCCTTCTCTAGTCCGCAGAACCCTCTCAATATAGGAGAAGCTCTTGAAGTCCACTCCTAAATGTTCACAGACTGCTTTCTGCAAAACTACCTCCAGAGGAAATCCCTCAGGTCCAACAGTTTGAATTCACTTAATGTAAGGATTCATTAATATACACCCCTTTGTTCTGGCCTATTCCCATCCCCAAATCATATGACTTCTGTTATCTATATCTATCCATATATAGAGAGAGAGAGTAGCAACTGTTTTGGTGATAAGCAGAGTTTAAAAGGCGATGATGATTCCAACCCTCTGCATGTGCTCTCCTTCTGTGGTACACAGTACACACTTCCTTCCAGTGTATTCACAGGGTTTCTTTTTCTTCCCTTGTTTCCAGCCACCTCGAGGTCATTCTGTACCAGGACCTTTCTGGTTTCATCCACACATGTACTGATACCATTCTATTCTCATTCCCAGTCATCTGCTGGTGTGTCAACTTTTTTAAACAATTACTTTCTCATTTCAAGGCATTAATGAGGTCCTCACACACCTTTAGCGTTTCACTTTTCCTCTGTCTCCCTGCCTGAGGAGATCTTGTCGTTGCACCTCTGCTCTAATCTCTATGTCAGTGCTTGCTGGCCTGCATTCCTCTTTCCTTGACCCAACCTACCAATTCCCTGAGGTTTCACAGCCAATTAATCTTTCTTCTGCTGTTCCTACTTTCTCTTTTCCATGTGTCTGGGAAGCTGATTAACTCACAGCTTGGTATACGTACTAAGGCTTTATGTTCTTCCTGTTTAGCCCTTATACTCCTAGCACTTGGGCAGAGACATTTCAGATGTTTACCAGACTGCTCAATTGTTCTCCCAGGTGTCCCATTTTCACCTCTATTAAATTTCCCATTTTCCCAACTCACTAACCAGCACTGCCTGATTCTTGGAAGACCTCTGTGCTGTCAAAATATCCAAAGCCTTTTTGTCGACACTATCCATGTTTTCACCTCAAGGATTTGCCTGGCCTACCCATGCCACCTTCCACGGAGACCAAAGAAAACACAATTGCCCCTGGAATGGAGTTAGCAATGATCACAGTGACGGGCAGGATTTTTATTTCAGCGATGGCAGATATATGATAGAAACAGCAAATAATCCCTCCTGTTTGCCTTCTCTAAGGGTATCAAATTGTGCTTTAAGTACCAGTGATCTAAGCCTCATTGTGACCCCTTTCACTGAAAATAAGTATTAATAACCCCACTTCATAGATGGGGAAATGAGCACAGAAAAGCTAAATAACTTTTTATGGAAATGCTGAGGCAAAAGCAGGAAACCCTTGGAGATCCGTGCATGAGCTGCCAGAACATGCACTGGAAACCATTCAGGAAAAGCCTTCAGTCAGGCATTTAGGAGCAAGGGGGCAAGAAACAGAGTTGTGATTGCAATTACATCAGCTGGTGAGGAGCCAGCCCTTGGTGCCCAGAGCTCAGTTAGCCAAAGGCTATGATAGTTTATTGGGACTGGAGTTATTGCCAGGGCATCCAGTGGTTGATTGGTTTTAGTGGTAAATTTGTCTTCCCCTCTTGCTGGTCCCCACGTGACCTACAAGCAGCTCAAGCAAAGGCTAAAAAAGCGCCCGATGCCAAAGTAGCTGCTTCACCATCTTGTTGGAGATCTTGCTCGACTGATAGCAGGGCATTTCTTTCTGCCTTCTCCTCTCTCACTCCCTCCTGTTTACCTCTTTCATTTCTCTCCCTTTAAAAACTGAAATAAACGAAGCAAAGGAAAGAAAAGATGAGGAAAATAGCCACAAACTGTTGCATTGACAATAATATGCCATGGATCTTCCTGAACCTGTCTAAGGATGTGAGTCCCTGGAGAGGAAACCTAAGGCCAGAAATGATACAGGCTTAACCATCATGAAAAGCACTCACAAAACAGAGTGCTGAACACACAATGCAGCGCTGAGGATACAGACTTGGCTGCCGTTTATGGAGTGGGAAATACAGTGGCAGATTTATTCTACAGTAGAGAGGGTTGTTTCTTGGTAGTGCTAATACTGACACATTATCTGGGGACGGAAGAAGATGCACAAATAAGAACAATTCTCCCATTTCTCTGCCTGTGTCTCCCCCAAGCGCCCCCTACTCCTATTCCTGACTGGTCTCTTCATCCCTCTCCCTGAACTGAGTTCTCCCTTTCCTCTCCTCTGATGTATTTCTTCTTTCTTTAGCTTTCTCCTTCATCTTTTCCCAATGAGATGATGTGTACGGAGTTTTTAGCTCTCCAAGCTTTTACATATTATCTCCAGCTGTAGCCTTGTGTCCAGCCCTCTGCCTGGAAAATCATACAAGAGTTTTGAAACCCAGGGTTAAATCCTGCTCTATCTAAAATAGGTGTAAACATTTCCAGGCGGTGAGGACCAGGCCATGGGACAGGATAGGCTGATAACAACCTGCAAGGAGGGACTTTGGAAATCATAAAGTACAGATTAGAGAGGAATGGCCCAACGAACCATCAGCATATGTCAGTGAAGTGGAAAGCAGTGACAGCAAATACCACCACACTCCTGCACAGAATAACTCCAGTTGCCTCCTCAACTGGCAACAGCTGAAATCTGTGTAGAGCAAACATCTGGGTAATTTTACATCTATAGTTATTTCCCTCCTTCCCCCCAAAACACACACCTACTTTCACTCACACCTTACTGTATTTGCCATGAGGAATCAAAGCCTTGTTTATATCTCACATCAGAACTAAGGCTGGGAGCTGAGGATAAGCAGCTTGGTCAGGAGCACATAAGAGATCTGTGGCAGAGCAAGAAATACAACCCGAGTGTCCCAAATTGGCTGCCAAACAGTTGCCCACTCATGCTTTGTGTCTCTAAGTGACGGACAGGGGCAACAGATCTTGTCCAAAGCCATGTAAGGCAGGAGATAGCACTATCATCTGCATCTCTGCTTTCTGGCAGGAAAGGAAAAGCAGCAGAGAAGAGGGGCTGCTCTCTTTTCCCCTCCTTAATCTGCTTCCCGCTTGCTTCAAAAACAACCCAGCGCATGGTTGTTTATTATTATTATCACAGTTATTTTCCAGAGTGCTGTAAAACCAGGGGATAGAGCACTCTGACAGCCTCATAACAAACAGCAGATAAAACTAATTAGATTTTGTTCTTCCTTCAGTTTGCTGACTTGATTCTTTTTATTTTTATTGTTTAATTTTTTATTTTTAGCTCAGAGGTTTACACACACACCCACCCACACACGCATTTCACTAGACACTGGCAAGTCATCCTTTGGGTTGTCTCTGATAGGAAAGAGCTACAGTGGCCAGGCTGGCTGGGGAGCCGGCAAGAGACTGAGACAGAGGGTGCAGTGTGAGCGCTGCTCAGCGCTGCGTCTTCTACCCATGTCATGGAAGCCATGGGGGGGGGGGGGGGGGGGGGGGGCGGGGAGAGG
>WTSP01004566.1:21946-32230 GCA_025331215.1 Actenoides lindsayi | reverse complement strand
CAGAATCTGTTTACTCTGTGTTAGTGCTTTTCTGTTCCTGTGGGTTTTTATCTCAAAAAATAAAGCCTGAAACAAATAACACCCCTCCCCCCATAAAAAAACCAAACAAAAAGAACCCAAACCAACCAACCAAACTAACAAAAAAAAAAAAAAGAATGAAAAAGTGATTTCCAATCTGTTTCCATTTCTTTGTCAGAAATACCAGTTCTTTTCAAGCGAGAGCTCCAGAATGAAGAAGCTAAAGAAGGAAAACAAATCAAGCTGACCTGCGAGCTCAGCAAACCTGGTACCCCAGTGAAATGGATGAAAGGAGACACTGTTCTCCATGCCAGCGAGAAGTATGAATTTAAGCAGCATGGGACGGTGGCAGAGCTCATTATTCAAGATGTCCAATCGATAGATGCTGGGGACTATACCTGCACTGCTGGGGAACTGAAGACCACCGCTCGGGTGAAAGTAAACGGTAGGCAGAGTTAGATATGTTGCCACACTTAATGGAACCTCTATTAAAAAAAAAACAACCCAAAAACCTCACACAGAACTGTGGTGGTTCTATCTACAAATTCGTAGGTAAAATTTAAAGGTAATATTGCATACTTGTAAGCACCTGTACATACTTCATGTCATCTCATGTTATACACCTGGGATTTAAATCTGCAACATCCCAGTGGGAAAAAACGAAATAAGTGCAGAGGGCTCATCTTCTATACCCTACATGACATAGTTCCTGACCTATTAGCTATTTTATATGAGTGTGATTAAGACTGGAGTTAAAGATGGAGACCAGGACCCTTGGAGCACAAGAACATAAAAGCTTAAGTTCAGTCCCTGGTAAACTGCAGGTGGCCAACTGATTAATTTTTAGACCCCCAAACTCCCCCAGACATTTTTCTTCAAGGCTTTCAGATGCCATCTGTACTCTCCAGTGCCCTTAAACCAATAAAGTGCAAACTTGGTTTTAAGAGCTGACAGCTGTCATGGGGCACTTGTTGTACAGCAGGTCAAGAAGGCATATCCTAATCTGTGGTTTTGTGTTCTAGCTGTGCCTGTGCTTTTCAAACAAGCCCTGGAGAACACGTCAACAGAAGAGGGGAAATCTGTCTCCTTGCGCTGCGAACTCACAAAAACCGATGCCACCGTGGTGTGGAAGAAGGGAGAAGCCACGCTCCAGGCAAGTGCCAAATATGAAATGAAGCAGAAGGGGACAGTGGCAGAGCTGGTGATTCATAATGCAGAGCCAGAAGATGCGGGAAGATACACCTGTGACACTGGAGACCAGCAGACCACAGCCCAAGTCAAAATCCATGGTAGGAATAAGACACCTGCTTGTGACCATTTGTTGTTTTTCTTGCCGTGGTCCTGCCAGTTCCTGCACATTTATAGTGAGTGCTCAGGAGAAAAAAAAAAAAAAGAAAAAAAAAAGAAAAAAAAGGGGTCAGTACAAACAAAAGCAGCTTTGGCTGGGTCCATTATGTTCTCCTTTTTCTAGGACTTCATGCTAAAACATAGCAATTAAATATACCTGATAACAAGATATTTTTCCTTGCCTCTGAAATAGCTCTTCTGCTTTCTGCTCTGGACAGAGGCACTTGTCTGAGCTCTAAGCTGGAAGGTAAGAAGGGCCTCACCTACACATCTTGTTAAAGAACATGCAATTCTATTCTGCACTTTCTCTGCAAGTTTTTTGTGCATCTCTGACCATCAACATTTGGGTGGCAGAAGGGTCATTACCTTGATATTGTCATTGCTGGGAAATAATTGTTTTGGTTTTGTTTCCTCCCAAACTCACGGTGTGCTGTTGTAAATGCAAGTAGACTCCTGGAAGTACAGGTAGGTCAGAGTTCATTAGCTGTGCCAAGAGAATTCGTTTTGGTTCTAAGTCCCATATGAGGTCATCAGTGGGTAATGGTGCTACTAAAGTAAAATGAGAACGCTTCATTCCTCAGCCGCCTCGGTGCTCATCAAAGAAAAGCTGAAGAACGTGGAAGCTGTGGAAGGTGGGACAGCCACCCTGCGATGCCAGCTGAGCAGAGAGGCCCCTGTGGAGTGGAGGAAGGGGCACACACTTCTCCGGCCAAGTAACAAGTACAGGATGAGGCAGGAGGGCACAGTGTCTGAGCTGCTGATCCACGATCTGGACCCAAAGGACGCTGGAGACTACACATGTGTAGTGGGGAACCAAAAAACCACAGCAGCCTTATCAGTGAATGGTAAAAAGTCAGAAATAACCTGTGAAACTCTGGAATGTTTCAGTCCATCTCTCCCCTCCTCCTTTCTGTATATTCCTTCACAACACTTACCTTCGTGTCCTGCCTCTACTTGTTTGTTCTTCTACTTCTTCATGTTTCTGTGTCTCTCCTTTCTCCACCTTCCATCCAAGATCAGCTTTCATTATGCCCAATGTTCTGTGTGTATGTGGTGTGTTGTCTTCTCACCTTTCCTCAAGTGAAGGGTGCTGCCATGTATGTATGTTCTCCTAAATTAGTATGGAAACATAAGATTCCTTGGGCTTTTCTGTTACGGAGAGTTCATCACCTTTAAGGATGAGTTTGTCATTTGTATGCGTGATCCCAATCAAGATACAGAACAATCTACTAGAGATTTTTGTTACCAGCCACAAAACAAACAAACAAACCCAACAAACAAACAACAAAACAAACCAAAAGCATAATGTGTTAAAGCATTAGGGTGTTGGAATAAGGCTTATGTAATGATATGATAAGTCTTGATTCAGCCTCTGACCAGAGATCTGGGCAGGGCCTTCGGTTGCAATCCCTTTTCATTCTGCATCTCTCAGCCCTGCCAATCCGTTTCAAGAAAGAGCTGAAGAATGAGGAAGCCACCGAAAGCGGGACGGCCACGCTGCAGTGCGAGCTGAGCCAGGCGGTGGGCTCGGTCGAGTGGAGGAAGGATGGGAAGGTGCTGATGCCCAGCGGCAAATACAAAATGAGACGGGAAGGGCGTTTCGTTGAGCTGGTTATCCAAGACCTAGACTTGACAGACGCTGGGAGCTACACCTGCATGTGTGGGGACCAGAAGACAACAGCTGCTTTGAGAGTGAACGGTAACCGTTCTACTTGTGTTTCTCATTAAGCCTGAAATGCAGCACGTTTGACAGCATTTGCTGGTCATCTGAAGCTTGGTCAGTGTGATTTCTTAGAGGTTTCATGTTCTCGGTGCTGTGGTGCCAAAGAGTCACCCTTTCAGAGAATATTCCCTTGTGCATTTTGGTTTTTTTTTTTGCTTTGAGACAGCACAACGAGGTTGTATATTGTTATCACTATTTCTAGGAGGTTTTTACCCCTAATTCAACTGTATCCACCTAGCAGTAGTGCACTTTTGGTTAAATGTATACACTGCAGCCCAGTAACTCCCATCAGAGCCCAGTTCATTTTGATCTAGTGCTGATTCCTTCTCTGTTGGTGTTGCATCCTTCAGCCTTGCCTATCCTCTTCCAAGAAGAAATGTCGAACAAGGAAGCTACGGAGGGAGAGGCAGTCACTTTGCACTGTAAACTGAGCAAATCAGCCCCGGTCGAGTGGAGAAAGGGGAATAAGGTCCTCAAGCCAAGTGAAAAATACAGAATAGAGCAGGAAGGTCCCTTTGCGGAGCTGGTGATCCGGGATTTGGATTTGGCAGATGCCGGCGATTACAGCTGTGTGTGCGGAGATCAACAGACTACAGCTGCTTTGACAGTAAATGGTAAAAAAGAAACTCTCATCACGTGCCCCAAGTAAACCTGTAGAATTCCAAGATGTCTTCCTCTCTTTCTTCTCTTTCATCCGGTCCCTGTATACTTTCTATCCTCCTTGCTGCTGATTAATATTTTTCTATCCTGTTTTCCTTCTCTCTCTCCTTTCACCTGATACCCTCTTGATGTGACGTTTGTCCTCCGAGGTGCTGTGTTCAACTAACAAGTGGAGGAGAGGTCCCCAACTCAGCACAATCTCCTCAGTCCAGTAGAGCTGCTTGATTAAAAGTTTTGCCGTAGGGATTGACCTAAAGTGGGAATAATATTTGCTTTTTGTAATTTAGACTGTTATACTTGTTCCTCAGAGGAACAAGTTTTCATCAACGTATTAAGCTACACAAGGACTATCTTAATGAAAAACAGCCTTTTTATGCTTCTGCTATTCCTGGCCCTTTTTTTACTAATTTTGGCTTAACTCTTCCCAGGCAGATGCTTTATCTCTGCAGAAAGCTGATGGGGTGTTTGTAAGTAACTGCTCTATTTTAAGGGTCTCTATTTATAAAAATACAGACAGTATCATGAATCAGGAGCTTCTGTAGAACTGCTGTTTGTCTCAAGGGAAACAAAATGCTCTGGATCTCATACTGAAATACAGCCTTTAATTTTACTCCTTTGATTTTATGGTGTATAAAGTAAGGGACAGATGGCTTGTCAACTACATTTGCAGGTAGGCAGGCTTGCAAGTTTTCAAGACCAAAAATTTAAATATCAAACTGAAATCTCTTTTGAAACGTTAGGGATAGGAACAAAATCCTGAAGGGTGAAGAAGGTCTTGTGTCTTCAGTGACTTTCAGGTTCAGGGCAATGAGAGAAGAAAGTGAGTAGATCATGGGTCAGGCTTTCTCATCTTTGATGCCGTGTCCGTATTGCATTTGCTCTGCAGTCCTGCCCGCTCTTTTCATCAAAGAACTGACAGATGAAGAAGCCACGGAGGGTAAAAGTGTCTCTCTGCACTGCGAGCTGAACAAGGCTGCTGCTGACGTGGAGTGGAAGAAGGGATTCAAGACCCTCAGATCAAGTGATAAATACAAAATGAAACGCGAAGGTGTCGTTGCTGAGCTTATAATCCAAAATCTAGACACGGCGGATGCTGGGAATTATTCCTGTGTGTGCGGAGACCAGCAGACTATGGCAGTTTTAACAGTGCATGGTAAAACAAACAAAACGAGACACATGCTAAAAGTAACTACCCTGTTTTCTCTGTTCATTCGGACAGATACCTGGCTACTCAACCCCCATCTCCTTCCTCCTGCCAGACCCTTATCCACAGACCACTGATGCCAGTGAAGTGTATCCATTGGCGTCAGCACAGCCAGGGCACGTGGCACAAGAGGGTATCAGTGTGTCATCAGTGTACCTCAGAGTACAGGAACCAGGGTCACTGCTACTGTTTTAATTAGGGTCCATCATTTTGCTTTTCCCCTTGAAAATGCCTTCATTAGATTCCCCGTTATGTTCCAGCCCATTAAAATGGGTTGCCTCAAAGGGATTATGACACAGGGATTTTAAGGTTTCATAAAATACCCAAAGGTTAGGTTATTTCCTGGAATCTTATTCACTCCATACTCCATTCTTGGGACAACAAGGTGCTTTTATACATATGGGCCAGTTGTCCTTGCATTCAGTTACTGTCCTGTGTAAAGCAAGCCCAAACCTTCTAAGGGATGACTGTTCCAAGGGAGAACTTTGATTTTTACTGCACCTGACATGTTGGAAAGGTTATGTCAGTTCAGGTGAAAATGCCTGTTTTCCCACCATGTACTGAAATGAATAATTTCATTTCAAACTGACATTTAGAATGAAACTCCAGTGGTTTTTGTTTTGTTTTGGGCTTTTTTTATGTACATTGTCATTTTGTTTGTTAAATATGTGAAAACCCAGAAAACATCCTCCCATTTTAATTTAAAAAGTCCTATGAGAAAACCAGTCTTTTTTTTTTTTCCCCCAGAAATTTCAAATTAATATTTATTCTTTTTGTTTGAAATTTCGCAGAGAGGGGAAAAAAAAAAAAGGTTTTCTTCATTTGTCTGTATTGATTTGTGACTCTGAGTACATGTAAAATACCTCTGTGGATTACTGCAAACATTAAATCCTTTCCTCGTGATGACATTTACTCCTTCATGCTATTCGTGGAGATTGTTGAGACTCTATTTCTTGTGTTGATAAATCAGTTCAAGATAGGAGGGAAAAGGAAAATTCAACATCATCAACTGTTTAATTTTAACTCTGGAGCATTATATCTCACGGCTCATATTGCTGTCCTTCAGCTTTGCCCGCCTTTTTCAAAGAAGGATTGAAGAACAGAGAAGCCACAGATGGTGCAACAGCCACTCTGCACTGCGAGCTGAGCAAGGTCGGTGTCACAGTGGAGTGGAAAAAAGGGGACAAGATGCTCAAACCAAGTGATAAGTACAGGATGAGACAAGAAGACACCGCTGCAGAGCTGTTGATCCGAGATCTGGAGGTAGAAGATACAGGAGAATATACCTGTGTGTGTGGAGATCAGAAGACCTCGGCTGTCTTGACAGTCCATGGTAAAAAAAAAAAGCTGTTTTCTGTTGTGATAGCAGTTTCTCAAGGAGACCCTTTTTCTCTGAGAGGTTTCTTTCCCACTTGCTTTGAAGTTTTGATTTGGCAGCATTTTCTTGGTTTGCTGGCTGTGTTTCATCCCATCTCCCACCGTGGCAGTTTGAAACTGGTGGATTTCTAGCAAAGTAAAGAAGAGCTGTGAGAATTTCTCATCTTAGTCTTCACTTCTAAAAAGTGAACAAGGCACCCATATGTCAGGTCAAGAGTGGGCAGACGTTCAACAGCAAGCTTGTTCTCAGAGGGTTTGTCCTTGTGTCTCACTGACATCAGTAGGTTTCAGTGCTTAACTTGAAGGAATGATCTTTAGAAACACTGAGCTTGGTCGGTGAGAGGTTTCCCTATCCAGGGATGAATGACTGACCTCCTCCTTTGTAGGGCTATTATATATTCTCTGAGGAAATGGTAATTTCAAAAACAACCACACAAACCCAAACCATTGCTCTTCAGGTCCCAATTTAGGGAGTACTGAGACAGGTTTAGTCCCTGTCTCTGCCTTGGTGAATAGTGACAAGCTTTGATTGCCCCTGCAGCAGATGCAGTTCATGTACAGTTCCAACAGATGAAAGAATAGTTTTTATTGAGATCTCTCTTAAGGATAACTCCTGATTTTGCTCTTTGGGCTGACACTTTCTTCACTGTGCAAGTCACTTCCTTTTTACATTGGTGGCACACCACAAGGTGACTTGCTGAATGCTGCTAGAAAAAAAACGCTGCATTCCTGCTATTAGAGCCATCATGTCCTTGGAAATTATGGCTTAAAGGTTCACCTGAGGTTATACTACTATTTTTTTTCTTCTGAACCGGAAAGATAAATTATAGTGTCAGGTAAGGTGAAGATCTCCAGCTAGCAGTGTTGTCATCCAGAACAAAGACTTTCAATCAAAAGTCAGGTTGTTAATGCTCAAGGCGGATGATTTTAGACTGAAATAGGTAGAGAGGACTACTGGAATCAGCTGGGAAGCGATGAGCATGTTCCCAAAGCCACCATGAGAAGCATGTTGTGGTGGCAGTTGTCCTTGTGAGATGCCGCAGTATTTTTCTAATCGCTGCAGTTTTCAAGGCTATATGATTGGTTTTCCTGTAGTGAAGGACTGGCCTCAGGACCAAGTCCTAAGTTCCTCAAGATGTGGTTAATGTTTTTGATGATCTCTCTGTTTATATTACATCCCATAGCTTTGCCTGCCTTGTTCAAAAAAGACCTTGTCAATATGGAGGCGACAGAAAACGGGACAGCCGTTCTGCAGTGTGAGTTAACTAAACCCACTCCGGTGGAGTGGAAGAAAGGGCAAAAGGTGCTCAAGCCTAGTGAGAAGTACAAAATGAAACTGAAGGATACCATTGCTGAGCTGACAATCCATAGCCTGGAGGAACACGATGCAGGAGATTACACGTGCGTGTGCGGAGACAAGGCGACAACTGCGTCCCTGACGGTGCATGGTAAAATATCTACGTTTAATAGGGATTTTCTGCTTTGTCATCTCTGATCTCACACAGGATTGCCAACCGGTCTTGATCCCATCTATTATTTTAAATTCTTGTGACAGCTGTATCAACCGCTGGCAATAACTCTTACTGGAAGTCCTCTTAGGGCTGAGAAATAGCACCGTACAGTCTTTTCTGTCCCCATTCTTTCATGTCAATAGAATCTGGAAGCAGATAATGAAGACCTCAGAGAAGTCATAAATAACGCTTTCAGTATTTCCATTAATTAATTTCTCTGGGTGTATCATTGAGATTTCACTTGTGTTTTCCTGAATGGAATTGAAAGGTGCTCTGTTGTGGTAACCACTGAGAAAGGCAGGTGAGAATGATTCGTTGCAGCCCAGAATTTTCAGTAACACAGTGTTCATTTTAATTGTTCATCTGATCTTAAGGCAGAGCTGTGCATACTTCCTTGAAACCTTGGCATCAGCTTTCTGTTGTTATAGCTTAAAGTGCCTTTGAAGCACACCTTCCAGTACTGAAATTCTAGTTTTACAATTTCCAAATCAGTTGTGGTGTGTTGCAAAGAATAAGGCAGGGATGCCCCTGAAATCATCATTTGCCTTTTAGGTACTGTGTTTTCTACAACTTTTAGTGACTAAAGGGTTTTAATCCAGCAGAGCAGGTCAAGGTTCAGTGTTTCCTCAGTTTTAAAGTGCTCTCTCTTCACCTGTGATCTTCAGCCCTTCCTCCACATTTTAAAAAAGAGTTGAAGAGCGTGGAAGCCACAGAAAATGGCAAGGCCACTTTCTGCTGTGAACTGAGCAAGCCCACAGCTGCCGTGGAATGGAGGAAAGGAGGCAGAGCCCTGGAGCCAAGTGACAAGTTCACCATGAGATGCGAGGGCACAACCGCTGAGCTGGTGATCCATGATTTAGATCTGACAGATGCTGGTGATTACACGTGCTGTTATGGAGATCAGAAAACCACTGCTGCGTTAAAAGTGAATGGTAAAAACAAACAAACAACAAGAATCGAATTAAATGGAGTATTTTCAGCCTCTTGGGGTTTTTTGGTTGTTTTATTATTTTTTTTCCGAGGGCATGGTAGTAACAGCTCTGAAATTTCAACCACTTTTCTGATTAATCTAGCAACTATGTGGTGGGACGTGGGCTTGTATACACTGGTCAGTATCAGGCACTGATCAGGGGTCCACCTCAAGAATTTCCAATATTCATCTTGGTTCCAATTTACTTTTTTGATGCTCATGTTCAGTAGCTGTTCAAAAATCATTATCATAATTTCAGTTATAAAGATGTTACAACCCTAAAGTTGAGAATATTACAGTTTGATTAGGAGATGTTTTTTGATGTAGTTTTCAGCGTTTCACAATAATTTGACAGTCAAGTTCTGCTAGGCCATTTTCTGAGGAGAAATCATGGGAAAGTGAGATTGATGCCCCAGAGACAGTTTCATTTATCAACTTTTTCAGTAGTGACTCACATTGCAATAGAACTTAGGCAGCCAAGATGGGCTTTATTTTACATCGTAGCAGGCAATACCTGAAGTAAGATAGGGCTCAGTGAAGCTGAGACTGGTGTGATTCTCCATTTCATGCTGTAGACCATACCGTAAAGAAAGCTCTGACTTATTAACAAGATGTTCTCCAGCTTTCCACAGTCACCATCATATGTTTCCCAGAGTTAGTTATCCATTCTGTTTGAAGAGGGAAGGCTTTGCTTGTCACATGTGGTTAACAGACCACAGACAAATAGTTACTTGGATAGCTGCCATGGTCATACGTTCTGCTCATTTTGAACTCCTCAGCCTTGCCTGCACACTTCAAGGAGGAGATGAAGAATGAAGAAGCCACAGAAGGTGGAACAGCCATGCTACAATGTGAGCTTTCTAAGGCCGCCTCCGTGGAGTGGAAAAAGAAACACAAAGTGCTCAGATCAAGTGAAAAATATACTCTGAGACAGGAAGGTACTACAGCACAACTGCTGATCCATGCTTTAGAAGTCAAGGATGCTGGGGAGTATACCTGCATATGTGGAGATGAGAAGACAACTGCATCATTGATGGTGCATGGTAAGAAAACAGAAAGGAGATGGTTTTGTCTTGATGTCTCCTGTCTTCTCTGGAAGCCTCAATACTGACACACAGAGTTCTTTCTCTGTTCTCATCATAGTTAATACTGTTAGTAATAGGTTTTCTTATTTTTATTTTCATAATTTTTAATAGTGATTTTTATCTAACTCAAATTGTGGTTCCATTGGTTATACTAATATTTTTCCTGTTTTCTTCTCCTTGCTCTTGTTTTACATCACACTGCAGGATACCACATACTTGTAGTTTTGGTTCTGTTTTACTCACTTCTGACTTGAACCTAGAGAGATGGAGTAGCAGGAACATTCAACCTCAGTGTGATCTCAGATTTCAAGTTACATTCAGATTTGACAGATATTTTTTAATAATACAAACAAAAGTTGACAGGATGCAATTTTTGTCTGGATCTTTCT
>WTSP01004566.1:0-21081 GCA_025331215.1 Actenoides lindsayi | reverse complement strand
ACTGACACACAGAGAGTTCTTTCTCTAATCTCATCATAGTTAATTCTTTTAGTAATAGGTTTTCTTATTTTTATTTTTTTTAATTTTTAATAGTGATTTTTATCTAACTCAAATTGTGGTTCCATTGGTTATACTGATCTTTTCCCTGTTTTCTTCTCCTTGCTCTTGTTGGTGCACAGCTCTACTGTTTTACATCACACTGAAGGATGCCACATACTTGTGTTTTTGGTTCTATTTTACTCACTTCTGACTTGAACCTAGAGAGATGGAGTAGCAGGAACGTTCAACCTCAGTGTGATCTCAGATTTCAAGTTACATTCAGATTTGATAGATATTTTTTAACAATACAAACAAAATTTGACTTGATGCAATTTTTGTCTGGATCTTTCTAGACCGACATAGAATCACAGACTGGTTTGGGTTAGAAGGGACCTTAAAGATCATCCAGTTCCTACCCCCCTGCTGTGGACAGGAACACCTCCCACTAGACCAGGTTGCTCAAAGTCCCATCCAACCTGTCCTTACACACTTCCAGTGTCTCACTGTCCTGGGAGCTTAAACTCTTGGTTTACATGGTAAGAACTAAACATGTATATTTTGACCTGTGAGATCTTTTCCATCTCTGAGTTTCCATTTTCTTCTGTACTTGTGGGACATCACCAATTCTCTTTGGTTTCTCCGGTGTAACTGTTAATGTCTGACATTGGTTGAGCCTGTATATTCAGCATTCCAGGACAAATTATTTAATCACACCAAGGTGTTTTGAGAATAATCAGATTATTTAAATATTATCTAATCCTTTTTTTGCCTAGGGGTTTCGTATTACTTTCTTATCCATCATTCACCTTTAATGTTAAAGAAGGAAAAGGAATTAATCACTTCAGTTTTCCCTGTGTCATGCACCTTCAACTTACATTCCTGGCAGAGAAGTAGACCAATGTCTCTTTTGCTGTTTTCCTTCTTTCTGATCTACTTATGGAATGTCATTTTGTTATTTCTGCTTCATTCTAGTTCAGGCTGGCCAGATTTCCTGGGACTTGCATACTAAAATTCTGATACAGCCAAGAGCTGCAAGTTGAACTGTGGGCAGAGGACATGGAAAGCTCCTGGAGTAGTGATTGTGCCACCCAGATGCTGGCTACCACTACGTACAGCATTCAGTTGTGTTTGAAGGCATTTGACACCAGCATCATTTTGCAGGTTACCTTTCAGCCCCTCTTTCATGTTGTTCTCTTTGTCTGTGAGGTGACAGAGTCCAGGAATGGGGAACTGCCCTTCACCTTGAGACATGCAGGGAACCTGGCCTTTCTCTTTTTGCCTCTATATTCTGTAATATTTCTTCTGCCCTCATCTAAACCTCATGTATTTTGTACGTCTCTTCAGTTCCAGGACACTGAAGAATTTGTGATATAGGCAGGCTATTCCTGATGGTCCTTGGAGTGAGGTAGTCTGTGTAGTTATGCCCTCTATATTGCTTCTTTGAGAAGTTATCCATGCTCTTAAACTACCTTGCCCTTTAAATTGGCTTCAGCTTGATCATAAGTAACAATTCATGATTTACTGCAGCTTATTTTCTTGTTGCTCACAGAATTTAATTTTGTTCTTCTCCATCATTACTTGTCCTAAAATCCATGAGCTTCTCTTGCTTCATAATTGGTGTTCATCCAATTATCCTCCACATCTGTATTCCCAAATATTTATTTCTTGCTGGTCAGAGTCAGGAATTGGAGATCCTCCTTTCCTGTTCTTTCTTATCTATTCTATATCTAAAAGTGGTCCTCACCCCATTCCAAAGACAAAGCAGACATTGCCCCATCCTACTGCTCCCACAGTAGATATTACCCCCTTACCATCCTGTCTTGTTCTCTGAACTATTCTATTAGTTGTTGATTCTATTACTTGTTCCAAAAGGTATGGGGTGTTTGGATGCAGCTGAATTTCCTGGCATGAAAGTCCTATAGCAGATTTCCATGATGGAAACATCATTCTTCTTATTCCGTTTTATTGTTACACAAGCACTTTCAAGAGGTCTCTCTGATTCTGTTGCTCTTCAGCTTCATTCTCATTCTCAGGGTAGATCTGTAGGCATCCTTAACATAAAAGGTAAAGCCTTTTCTTTTCTTTGACCATATATGAAGCTTTCCCATTCTTGCTGTTTATTCTCCATACGTCTCTAAACCATTCAGCAAATTTACCCACTCTTTGAGACCCTTTTGTGGCTATGACACAAATCAGTACCTTCCTTTTGTGACTGATCCTCATGTCAATAACTAGGCATTGATAGATACTGGTAAACATCAGCATTTTTTTTTTTTTTTGGTGGCCGAGAACTGCATACCATGAAAATATTTGCTCCTTTGTTTCTCAGCCCTTCCTGCTCTCTTCAAAGAAGAGTTAAGAAATAAGGAAGCCACAGAGGGTGAAGTAGTGACTCTGCGCTGTGAGCTGAGCAAGACCGCTTCAGTGGAGTGGAAAAAGGGACACACAGTACTCAAACCTAGCCAGAAATACAAAATGAGGCAGAAGGATGTCACCGTGGAACTGGTGATCCATGATCTCACTGAGAGTGATGCTGGTGATTACACCTGTGTGTGTGGGGATAAGCAGTCCACAGCTTCATTAGCAGTACATGGTAATAACCCATTTCATTTACATGTCCTCATTATCGAGCTTATGGTTTGAATTATTTTATTTTTTTTTTCCTCCTTCATGCTCATAGTTATCTCTTCATAGCTCCTCTGAGTCTGCCTTCACATGTCACAGTCATGACAGTTAATTTGCACTTTATGATTTAAGGGAAAAACCTTCTATCCTATGTTCTCATCTGAAGTGGTTTTAGGACTTGATCCCTATAGTAGATATGAAATCAAGCCTGAAGACAGCTCCTCACTGATGCCTTTCCTTCCCCTACCCCTGCCCTTCACCAGGAGGCCATGTTTGCTGCTCCATTTTAACCCTCTGTCCATTGCATCCTCAGTGCTGCCTGCAAGCATCAAGGAGAGCCTGAAGGACCAGGAGGTAACAGAAGGTCAAGCAGCCACTCTGCGCTGTGAGCTGACCAAGGTTGCTCAAGTAGAGTGGAGAAAGGGAAGCAGTTTGCTCAAAGTCAGCGACAAATACAAAATGAGACAGGAGGGCACGGTCATGAAGCTGCTTATCCATGACGTGGAATTGAAAGATGCTGGAGAATACACTTGTGTGTGTGGAGAACAGGAGACAACAGCTGCATTGATAGTGCATGGTAAAAAAAAAAAAATACACCTGTATCTGTATTATTGTGTTTTTCATTACCAGCTCATCACTGTTGGCTGTGTGTTCACCTATGTTTGAATTTGTTCCTGTCAATTTGTAAGATGTCTCTAAGATCTGGTTACATCCAGGCTGCTTTTCTGTTTCTGTCTATTGGTTTGTCCAATGTCCCCAAATTATGAGGAAAAGAAACTGTTTCCACCCTAAAACTTTCTCTGCTTCTCCACCGCCTCATCCTTCCCATCACCTGTGTGTCATTTTTAATGTCCTCTGCCCTTTTTGTGACCTTCAGCCCTACCTGCCCTTTTCAAAGAAGAACTGAAGGACCTACAAGCCATGGAAAGCCAAACAGCCACTCTGCGCTGTGAGCTGACCAAGGCTGCAGCTGTGTCATGGAAGAAAGGAAACAAAATACTCAGAGCAAGTGAAAAATACATCATGAGGCAGGATAATGCCCTTGCTGAACTGGAAATTAATGATCTAGAGCTGCAGGATGCAGGAGATTATACGTGTGTGTGTGGAGACCAACACACCATGGCTTCTCTGACAGTGAATGGTAAATTCATCTAGGAAATGACTGTTCATTTTTGGTTTCTCTGGAACTTCGTGTTGCTGTATGAAGGGTTCACCTATCAGCTGTTTCCTAGGAGTTAATTTGTGTTCAAGGAAGGAGAACTTCTTATTCTGAAATTTAATTTTAGTCTGATATTTCTGAAAAGGGAGCTGAGGATGTGACAATTTCTCCCTACCGCTATGTTAGAAGTTTAAGAGAATAGTGCCTGGGAAATGCTCTTGTCTTGCCCTCATGGAGAGTGACCTTGTGATAAATTCTGTAGGTTGCATCTTGAATCCATCCAGCTTGTAGTACTTTGATCTGTCAGCTCAGCATTTCTTTTTTTACTCTGTGTCACGGTTTAGGGTCAAGGCAGCCTGCTGGACCTAGACCAAGCAAGCTGCTGGGTTTAGGTTTCCAGACCATTGCAGTGATAACCTCAACCTCAATAGCTAAAGTCCCTGACTTGGCCAGATTTGAACTTCAGTTGCGAGTTCATGATGCTGATCACAAATGTGGAGGTCTTTGTTTAAACACACTGTCTATTGACTTTCCATTCCCAGCCCTGCCAGTGGTTTTCAAGAAAGAGCTGAAGAATGAAGAAGTCCTGGAAGGATCATCAGTCTCTCTGTGTTGTGAATTAAGCAAAAGAGCTCCAGTGCACTGGAAAATAGGGTCTAAAGTGCTCAAAGGAAGTGAGAAATATCAAATGAGACAGGCTGACACCACTGCAGAGCTAGTCATTCATGGAGTAGAAGTAAAAGATGCTGGAGAATACACTTGTGTGTGTGGTGACCAGAAGACAACAGCAGCCTTAACAGTTCATGGTAAAGAGACCTTATTAAAATTGATAAATAGCTCTGTAGATAGACATCACTCTGAAATGCAGCTGTTTCTGCCCTGGCTCAGTAACTTGTCTTTGGTTTTATCCCTTTATTTTCCTTCATTCTACGTATAGATCATTTTTTAATGAGGCAGAATAGCTCAGGGCAGATTTTTGTGTCACTATTCATCTGCTCCCCTTGCCTTTTTAAAGGGAGAAAACAAGATGTTTCTTTCTGTCCAAGTCCCCTGTTCTTGGACATTTATACTTTGCAGCTCTTTTTCCCTCCCTCATACCCATGGTTCACTTCCTCCACCCACAGTTTTCTCCAAAACACAGATGTATGGTCTGTCAGGCCCTCCACTCTCCAAGCACTTGTCAAAGGAGAAGTGAGGGTTGGGGCAGCAACAGGAGGAGGACATGTAGATGTGGTGCTGAGGGATGTGGTTTAGTGATGCTCTGGCAGTGCTGGGGTTAATGGTTGGACTTGATGTTCTTAAAGGTCTTTTCCAACCAGAATGATTCTATGATTCTGTGGTCAAAGAGACTCAGTTCTGTCTCCTCCAGCTTTTCCTCCCAAAACGCCTCTGTCTTTCCTGAGACATGGGATGCTTCTGAGTCATTTGGGTACAGAATAAAAGCAGTACTCCCCACTTACAATAGTTGTGCACAAGGCATATTTGTGGGTAAATATTAATAATTATTTTTCCTGTAGGTTGATCTATCACGGGGTTATGGTTTCCAGAAAGGGGAATAGTAAGAATCTGAAATTCTTATTACACATCACGGCCCTTCAAACTTCAATTTAAAGCTAGATGTAGTTTTATTTTGGAGTCTGGCTGATTTCATGTAGATGGGTTGATAAGTTTTTAGTAAAGTGAAACAGAAAATCACAATACCAGCCTCCAAAAAATCATACCTGTGTAGGTAAAATAGTGCTGTATCCAGCAGTCTTATCAGTGAGTCCTTTTGACCCAAGATCTGGTTCTTTCTGTATTGTTGTTTTGCCATGAAAAGCAAGAGACACCCGGGGGACTGATCCCAATATGGTGTTTGAAGCCACATCACTCTTGAAGCAGGACTCTCCCAGGGTTTCTGAGCCTGGCTATAGTTAAGTATGTTTGTAACAGGCTGAAAAATGGAGGTATGAGCAGAAGTAATGCCAAGCATGGGAAAGAAATCAGGATTTTAAATATGGTTTTCTGATGACTACTTGTTCCTGTTGCATCCTTCAGCTCTGCCACCACTTTTTAAGGAGGAGCTAAAGAACAAGGAAGCAGAAGAAGGTGGAGAAGTGTCCTTGCACTGTGAGCTCACCAAGGCTGCTCCAGTGGTGTGGTGGAAGGACAAGAAGATTCTCAAAGCGAGTAAGAAATACAAAATGAGGCAGGATGGGACAAAGGCAGAGCTGGTGATTCATGAAATAGCTGAGGAGGATGCAGGAGACTACACCTGTGTGTGTGGAGACCACCAGACTACAGCTGTCTTAACAGTAAAGGGTAAAAACTCCTCGACCTCCTATTTCCTAGCTGGAAACCTCTGTCCTCTACTGTCAGGTGTTCCATTTCCCACATCTGTTTGTTCAACTTTATTAACTGAAGTTCCATTTGTTTGAAAGTCTTCCCTGACTTTGACTTGCAGGCCGCATATGTTGGAAAATACCTGTCTGCATTTTTCTATGCCATCCTTTTGCCTTTTCCTTTCCTTAAACATGAGCCTGCTATCCTTTCATCTTTCCCTCCTGCAATTCCTTTCCTAGCATATAAACCCACTGTTCTTTTGCCTTTCTTTTCCTGCATCTATTCTCTAAAACACAAATCCCTTTATTCTTTGCCATTCCTTTCTGTCATTCTCAATATCATAGATAGAATTGCATTGGGAAACTTTCTAAGCAGGAAAGAATAACCTCCTTCTGGTCTTATTCATCTGCAAGAACCAGTTCCTATGCAAACAAAACTGGTGTTTCAGCTTAATGCTGCTGGAGATAGGAAGTGGTGACAAACCAAGGAGGACAAACCTGATTTATAGCCTGGATATGTTAATTTATCTCCACCACTATGAAGTGAGACACTAAGGTTGAGATCTGAGATACCCAACCTTGTTAAACAGGTGGAAGATCTCATTATCCCACCTAGTTAATAGACAGATATAGTGCAGAGTCATAGCATACAAGATTGGAAGGGACCTCAAGGATCATCTTGTCCAACCTTTCTTGGCAAAAGCATGGTCTATGTGAAGGGCACCAAATTTATTTCAAGGATACAACTTGCAATGGGTACTAGAATTATGTTAAGTGGGGAACATGTTCTAGGATGACAGGCCTGGGATTTGGCATCTGGCGATTTTCTTTGGGGTCAAGAAGAATCTCTAAGCCTTGGCTGCATCTTTGCAAGGGTATCTCGAGGAAGAAGGAATGCTAATGAGTAAGGAGTTGTACCAACACTCAGAGATCAGCAGGGCTGCTCTATAAGTAGGAAAAAAGAGTACAAAGGCTTGAAAGTTTTGGAAGACACCAACACATGTGTGAAATAATGATCTCAGAGATTATCTTAGTTTTACGTACATAGAAACTGGTAGAAAGCAGGTGTAAATCTCTGGAGGACAGTGCAGTTTTGCTAGTAGGAAGCCAATGTAAACCCAAAAGGACTAGGGTATATATCCCACTAGGATGTTTTCATTTATCTTTCCTCTCTTTGCTGCTGATGCTCATCCTTCCATAACCTTCACAATTTTCCCCTGTTACTGCCTGCTCTCACCCATCCCTGAAGATATCCTTGGTTTGTAATACTTTTTACCTGCATCCTTCAGCTGTGCCTCCATTTTTCCAAGAAGAAGTGACCAGCAAGGAAGCAGTAGAAGGTGGAACGGCCACTTTGCATTGTGGGCTCAGCAAGGCATCTGCCCATGTTCAGTGGAAGAAGGGCCATCACATCCTCACCTCGGGCAACAAGTACAACATGAAACAAGAAGGTTGTGTTGTGGAGCTGGTAGTTCGTGATTTAGACTTGAACGATACTGGAGATTATACCTGTGTGTGTGGAGATGAGACCACCACAGCCACCTTAACAGTGCATGGTAAAGTAATCCTTGGTCTAAGGTCCTCCAAGCCTTACAGCTGCCCAAGTCTCTATTGCTGTGATCCCCTTCCGTTCCCTTTGTGTTTTCTTGGGCTTTTGTCTTCCTTTGGACTTAGGTGCTTCCTCCTTTTATTAGAATTGGGAAAAGAGTTGCCCCTTGGTGTTTGTCCTCCTCAGCTGTGCTGGTTCTTCTCCCTTTCCTTGTCCTGATGCGGTGTCCAGGGAAGCCAGGGAAGGTTTTTCCCTTGAATTCCACTGACCTGGATCATGGCTTAGTACTGCCCCATACATCCTCTCCCCCAGGACCTCACCTAGCTGCTTTGTAAGGAATATTTAGTCTCTCTATGGTAACTCTTTTACTCTTCAGCACTGCCTCCAGAATTCAAAAAAGACCTGAAGGACCTAGAAGCTGTAGAAAGTGGGACAGCTACTCTACACTGCGAGCTCACTAAACCTGCTGTGGTGGAGTGGAAGAAAGGGCAGGAGGTGCTCAAAGCGAGCAGAAAATATAAAATGAGTCAAGATGGTGCTGTTGCAAAGTTGATTATCCAAGAGCTGGATGTGGAGGACACTGGAGAGTACACCTGTGTGTGTGGAGATCGGCAGACAACGGCCACTTTGACAGTCAATGGTAAAAAAGAAAAAAAAAAGAAAGGAAAAAAAGAAAATGTTATAATATTTTCTGAAAATAAAACCTGTGGTTTAGCGTCACTTATGGAGAAGAGCTGACTACAATCCATAAGATGTGCAGAACAGTACAGTCTATACAGCCTAATGGGGTAACCAGGTAGAAAATGGGAATTGCAATGCAGAACTAAATACATTTTGTCAGTTCATTACTGTCAGGATAAGTGTAATCTCTCCTTCACATGGCCTGCTGTAAGAGGGAACTTGAACTCTTACAACTCACTGCTATTCTTCAGAATACCCTTTTGGTGATCAGGGCAATGTGTTGGCTACTTCTACAGCAGGAAAAATATTCTGCTGGGTTTAGATCATGGAATAGATTAAGCTTCCTCGTGGCTAATGTAACTTCCTGAAATTGATTTCTTGTTCTGCAGATTTTCCTACTACTACTCTGGGGAAATAGCCTTATACTTTGAATCTAAACCGTTGAGGTGTAGGGACATCTGCAAAAAAGCTCTTGTGGTGCTTCTGTTTTTCTCTTTCCTAAACCCTATCTGCAGTATGTTGCCAGTTATGTTTCTATTTTATAGCCCTACCAGCACTTTTTAAACAAGAGCTGCAGAATACCGAGGCAGAAGAAGGTGGTACAGCAGCACTGAGGTGTGAGCTTACCAAACCCCAGGCTCCAGTAGAGTGGCGGAAAGGAGATGTTACTCTCTACCCTGGTTTGAAATATGAGATGAAGCAGCAGGGCTCCACTGCTGAGCTGGTCATTTATGACTTAGAACTGGCTGATTCAGGAAGGTATACCTGCGACTCTGGACATCAGCAGACAACAGCTGTGGTAACCGTACATGGTAGGCAGAGTGCTGACCTTTGGCTCAATAGAGATGAAATGAAAGGAGTATGTCTCAATGTTCTCCACAGCCATTTGTTTTGCTCTTGATTCATGACACATGGTCAAGCTAGAGAGGTGGTTCTTGCAGTATCTGGAGTGATTAGTCAGCACCAAAGTAATGAAATGTTGTCATGATGTCAAAATATTACGCAACCTCCTGCTCTCTGAGTGCAGGGAGTGTGGTTGCGTATGGGAGCGGATAACAGAAAATAAACCAGGCAGGCTGATGGTTATTTTGGGATGTTGGTTGCTTCAGTAGGCATAAGGGATGGGCCTAGTGACTGATTGGAATGATAAGAAATGCAACAATTGGGGGATTAAGGATTTCTATAACATGTGAAATGGCTTTGAGCCTCACTTGTAAACTTTGACTGCAGACAACTGCACCCACATCTCTTTTTCTCCACCTCTTCTACTATCCAGAGCAAGACCTTGCCTGAAATCCGAATTTCCTCTTCCACTTCCCACTTCATTGTCATCTTTTACTGTACTGCCTCTTGTATTTTGAACTCTAAGTTGATATTTTAAATGGTGATGGAAGATTTATTTTGGGGGGGAGGAATACTCCTCACTTAATACCACAAACTCGCAGAACCTCATTGAGGAAAAAGCGTCCATGTAAGAGAGGGCAAGTCCCAGCTATCCTTGACTAAAGCACCCATAGCTAGTATGGAGACACTTCCATGGGAATGTTTGACTCCTTCAGATCACAAACCAGGCCATTCTATGGACCACTCTCTATGACCAGATCTTTCATAACTTCACATCTGTCCTCATCTCTCACTTCACGTAATGGTTCAAGAATGATGCTACCAAGACAGAGTTGCAGCCCAAGGATTATGGAATCATTAGAATAGGTCATTTCTGAAGAATGTTGATAGGATTGGATCTTTTTTGGAATAAGCCACTCTTAAAACATGTCCTTCTCAAATTTTGCAGCACTGCCTGTCACATTTAAGCAACCCCTACAAAATAAGGAGTCAGAGGAAGGAAGCACAGCTACATTCTGCTGTGAGCTGTCGAAACCCAGCGCTGCAGTGGAGTGGAGGAAAGGAGGAGTGGGGCTGCAGCCCAGCCAGAAATATGAAATGAGGCAGAGGGAATGCCTGGTAGAGCTCTTAATACATAATCTCAAGTTAGAAGACACGGGAGAATACAGCTGTGACACTGGGGATCAGGAAACCAGGGCAGCCTTAAATGTGAGAGGTAGGTGGAGAAAGCCGACTCCTAAAGCCTTAGATTCCATCCAGTGTGCAAAACAACAGTTTGAATATGAATATTTTAGAGTAGATGATATTTTTTTTCCCTATAAATATTTTCCTTTTCATCTGATACACTAGAATATTTTTTCTTCCTTTTTTTTTTTGTTTGTTTGTTTGTTTGTTTGCTGGGGTTTGGTTTCAAATGACAATGGAAAAAGATGATAGATTGTTCTTCCAGTGCTGCATTTGACTTTTGGGTTTGAAGAATAATTACTTTCTAGCTTTATGGCCAGGGAGAAATTCAAGAAAGAGAAACATTTTTAACGTAATCTCTGGGCATTTCACATGACATGCAGTTTAAGTGCTTCAAAAAAGATTTTCTTCCAAATCCTGGACTGACAACAACCTTCATGATCTGTCATGGCTATTCATGAAGTTTTGAACTTCTTTGCTCTCTGTATCATTGTTAGATCAACTAGAAGGACAAATTCATTCAAAGAATTCAACCCTGGGAAGGAATTGAGTCAAGAAGCAAAGGAAATAAGTGCAGCTGGCTGCTTCTGGTGCAGCAAGATCTCTTAGTAGCTCCAGGCAGATTAGTGAACATGGATCCTGACTAAAAATATAGCACTTGTATCTTGCTCTCCAATACATCAACCTAACTGTGATAACCAGGATTTGACTCAGGCTTCAGTAAAAGCTCCTGTTGCTCCTTCTTGTTCCCCTTTAGCTCTGCCAGTCCTTTTCAAAAAGGAGCTCAAAGACAAGGAAGCAGAAGAAGGAGCGGCGGTGAAATTCCAGTGTGAGTTGACGAAGGATAATGCGATGGTGGAGTGGAGGAAAGGCA
Organism: Actenoides lindsayi; assembly: GCA_025331215.1. NCBI lineage: Eukaryota > Metazoa > Chordata > Aves > Coraciiformes > Alcedinidae > Actenoides > Actenoides lindsayi. The sequence goes on along the minus strand of WTSP01004566.1, from coordinate 9,805 downwards.
CCATGGAACTTTTCCCGTGTGCCAAATATGAAATGAAATTAAGTGGTCACACAGCTGAACTTGTGATTCACAATGTAGAACCGGAAGATGCCTCCGATTACACGTGTGATACAGGAGACCAGCAGAGCACAGCAGTCCTCAGAGTGAACGGTTAGCATTGCATCCAAGTGGAACCAAGGATAAAAAGGGATTTATGAAATCGTGGGCATGATATTTTATTAATTGGTGAATAGACCTCTCCAAAAGTTAAGATAATGAGGAGAGCAGGTGGCCAGTCATAAACCAGAATAGAGAAAAGTGGGTCTTGTGGGAAAGGATTTGCAGAATGGCTGTTTAAGCCTGTGAAGAACAATACACAGTGGTTTGGCCCCTTCTTGTGATAGCGATAACAGCTAGAAACTTCATCTTGCCTGTTTTAAAATTCTAATAGATTTTTGGCACTTTGCATTCGCTGCTGGTTCGGTTGAATCAATAACTAATCATAAGTCATATACAAAAGCATTTAAAAATTTTATTATTTTGAATTTTTGTAATGCCTTCCCTTGAGGGTCCTGTTTAAACAAACCAGGAATAATGTTTGTGATATCTCAGCATCTGTGAAATGTTTGTGGTCATCTCAAACCGTTGGGTGGAACTTGTGGCTTGGATCTTTCCCCCTAAATATGAGAAAAGACTTCTTTACTTTGAAGGTGATGGAGCCCTGGCTCAGGCTGCCCAGAGAGGTTGTGGAGTCTCCTTCTCTGGACACTTTCAAAACCTGCCTGGATGTGATCCTGGGCAACCTGCTCTGGGTGACCCTGCTGGAGCAGGGGGCTGGACAAGATCATCTCCAGAGATCCCTTCCAACTCCTACCATTCTGTGAATTTGTGATCTAAGACCCAACCTTTCAAGCTATATCTTCTTGGCTGAAGCTGTCCCATGAAGCAGCCACTGGGTCAGCTGTGAGTGAAAGACCCCTGTGCTTGCTTTATGTGTATCACAGCAGGGTTCAGGCAGAGGAACCACAAGTGCTGAGATTCCTGTTTGCACAACTGCTCACATGCACACACACCCTTCTTGTTTTCATCAGTGACAAGCTGTTGTCTGAGCTTTTCCATGCCCTGCTTGAATAAACGTAGACCATTTGTGTGCACATCGTCTGGAAGGACTCACTGTTGATGGTCTAGGGTCTTGAAAAAGCAGCAGAGAAATCAGAAATGTTTTTAAAGCTTTACATCACTTCTGGTGTTGGAAGGCATGAGTATTTCTACAGAAATGAATGGATTTACACTAGTTTACTCAGAAAGTAGCAGATTTTACTTATCCAAAATCTTTTTGCCTGTGGTAGTTTCCAATACCCAGAGCAGATGTATAAAACTTTATGGGAAACAAACGTTTTTGGGGATCCTCTCCTTGTCTGAATATAGGTCTATTTATAGAAGAAAAAAAAGGGTTGTTATTGTCACATAACCACTTAATGCAAATTTGTTCCACAGCATCAGACCCCAGGTGCCTTGTGCCGAGTTGTGCAGACCTAGCATCAAGCTGATGGACTCTGTATTAATTGTTTTTCACTTTGCAGCCATCAAACCCCGGCTGAAGCAGCAGCTGAAGAATGAAGAAGTGGAAGTGGGAGGAACAGCCAGGCTGCGCTGCGAGATTTCCATTAGCAAAGCAGAAGTGGAGTGGAGGAAAGATGGAGTCGTCCTTCACTCCAGCTCCAAGTATGAAATGTGGCAGGATGGCACCCTACGAGAGCTGCGCATTCATCGCTTGGAGGCCAGTGATGCTGGAGAGTATTCCTGCAAGGCTGGAGATGAGACGAGCTCTGCAAAACTGACCGTGAAAGGCAAGACCTGTTTATGTGGGGCAAAGGGATTTTCACTTTAGGATACTAAGATTTTCATAGAATACCAGGTCGGACTGGACCTCAAGGGTCATCTAGTCCAACCTTTTGAGGTAAACTCTCTCTCTATATATAGTTTAAATGAGATAGCCCAGCACCCTGTCAAGCTGAGTCTTAAAACTGTTCAGTTTTATGACATAGTTGTTGCTGTTGTGATAAATACAGAGCATAGGATGGGTATAATAAAAAAAAATTTAAAAAAATCTTATGGTCAATGAATGCACTGAAACAAAGATTCACTTGGTGGTCAGGAGAGGATAAGGCTGCTGTACTTTTTGACTCATGCCTCGAAATATTTGCTTGGCATCATAGGCATGTGAGAGAACAGATGGTTCACCCCCAGCTTCCAGTCACGTGGCAGCTGCATCTGGCTTTAATGTCATGACAGACAGCACTTGCTTTCAGGTTGGACCAGCGGTGTGGAACAACCACCGCTAGCATCTCTACAGGTTACTCAATATTATAGATACTCAGTTTGTTATGCCCAGCTGCACTGATTTTCATGCAGATGGTGACCTCAGTTGTATGAATATTTACTGTGTTTGCTCAGATGAAGCTTGTGCTGCTTCTCCTTGGGTTGTTCCCCAGCAGACTCGGAGTACAAACCCTTGTGCCTGTTGCAGGATCTCTGTATGATCTTTGCACAGAGCTGTCCTAGAAGCAGGGCCCAAGCAAACCAAAGCGCAAATGCCCCGTGCTCGCTCTAATCCAGTAAGTCCAGATGAAAGCACAGAGCCAACCAGATGTCCAGTCAGCTTGGAGCACCAGTTTAGAGCATGTAAAATTCTCTTTGCAAAAAAACAGGTTTTAATGCTGCTCTGTGAATGTATCTAAGCACAAACGTAACAAATTTCAAAATCCTATGTTTGGCATCTGGCATTCACACTTTATGCACCCAATTATATTATCAAACATGTCATAAAAAAGAAAAATACTCAATATATCTTTGAGAAAGGCTAAGTGATAAAGCCACTCATTGAAAGATATCGGCCATGTTACCAAGTACCCTGAAAATAGTGACTCAGCAGTGTTAGAAATGTGATTTGAGCAGCAGTCATATCTCCATCCCTGGAGGTATTTAAAGCTCAGCTGGACAAGGTGCTGAGCAACCTGCTGTGAGCTGGTCCTGCTTTGAGCAGTGGTTGGACCAGATGACCTCCAGAAGTCCAACCTACATTATTAAATGTTGCTATGATTTGATCCATGTTTTCCCTTTCATGGCTTGACTACCCATGGACTGTTTGCAGAGCCTGACGTGACCATTGTGAGTGGCCTAAAGGACAGGGTGGTGTTTGAAGGGGATGACGTCACGTTTCGGTGCCAGGTTTCTCATGAAAATGCAAGGGATGTTGAATGGAAACTACAGGATGTTGCTCTACAAAATAATGAAATGAATGAGATCTCAGTGGAAAAAGGAAACGTTCACACCCTGACATTAAGGAAGGTGACTGAGCAGGACATTGGCACCATCACTTTCCGAGTAGGACCCCACACCTCAACAGCAGAGCTCACAGTAAAAGGTGAGGGCTCTCTGTGATATGGGAAAGGAACAGAATGGGTAAGAACTTTTTGCTTCTGCTAATAGTAAATTCGAGGCCATCATTCACCATCATTGTCAGCTCAAGTTAGTAGGGTGCTTGTGCTCAGAGCAGACATGGTGTACTGATGGGATCTTATAGGCTGCCATCACTGTGGGTAGACAGGGGCTATGTCACCAGGCTCCTGAAGCTAACTGGTTTCGAGAGAAATTACTGGGATAGCTCCAGTAAGTAGATTGACAAATCTGTAATTTTCATTGCTTCCAGTCTGCCCTCATCAAGGTGACTGTAAATGCTTCTGCTGTGCTTGTAATTTCAGTGCCACCTCCAGTCTTTAAGGAGAAATTGCAGAGCACAGAAGTGCAGGAAGAAGAAACAGCCATCCTCCGCTGTGAGGTCTCGCAGCCTAATGCTTCAGTGAAGTGGAAGAAGGGTGCTCAGGTGATTTCCCCAAGCTCCAAGTATGAAATCAGGCAGGAGGGAACTATCCATACTTTAAAGATTCATCACTTAAAACCAGAAGACTCTGGCAAATATACCTGTGATAATGGGAATGAACAGACGACAGCCACTTTAACTGTTAAAGGTAGGTTGTTCTGTTTTCTTTTTAAGATGAGCATTTTGTTCCAATTTCTTAGCATAGTACTAGCAAGAGGATGTTATCTACTGTCCTTGACTTCAGATGTGCTTTGCTGGCATAAAGCAGCTGAGCCCTTTTGCTTTCAGGAGTTAAGTCCTGTGGTGTCCTGAGCAATGAATATGCAGGGGGCCCAGGGCCTCTTTCTGCTCACTCAGAAAACTCAGGTTGGAATTAAAATTACAGTGAGACCATTTTTGATGCAGAACCATTTTTTGAGTCATAGTTCCACCTGCGAAAATAGTGCTCAAGAGTCAAAGTGCTCAAACTTCCTTGGGCACTAAACTCCAGCTGATGAGCAAGGCACCTAAAGCACCTGAATACTAGCATCTGGGGTCTGAAAAATGGGTACAATGTGATAATATATCAATTTTATGAAATCTGCTCTGGTATGAAATCGATATTAAGGTGATTTTTTCTGAGAAACAAGATCAGCAGAAGTGAAGAGGAGCCAGGATGTTCCTGTGCAATGCCATCTTCTAAAATATCCCTTGGGGCTGTCCCATAAAGGGTGATGCACCTGCCAGTTATCATACAACTCCAGGATACCAGAAGATTAATACTGTAAGAAGATGCTCTGATGGAGGCAGTCCATCTGTGTCTTTATGTGTGGTCCCAGACACTCAGCATTTTTGAAAAAACCCTCTGAAATCAGGAAGTCAGGGAAGGCTCTATGAGCAGCTTTCACGCTGATCCCTCCAAATACAATGCACCAGTGAAGTGGGGAAAAGGGTTCAGTATTTCTCCAAGCTAGCCACAAGTATGAGATAAGCAGATGGGCTCTGCTGTGGAGATACACCCAATTAGATGCTCAAGAGTCCATATCCATGACTGTTCCTGTGTAAGAAGGAACACATTCCCAGAGGTGCTCGGTGTGTGCAATGCCCAGCAACTCTTGAGGAGTGCAAAGTGATTCATGTTCCTGGAAATCCAACACTTCCTGTCATTCCTTGTTTGTATTTGGAAGTAATTTTGGAATTGAGTTTCACTAAACACGGGACTTAGTGACACAATCAGTGATGAAACATAATTTTTTCTTCCTCTTATTTATCTTGGTTTAGCTTTGCCAGTAATCATCACACAACCACTCCAGAACCAGCAAGCTGAAGAAGGCAGCACCATCACTTTGAGCTGTGAAATCTCAAAATCAAATGCCACCGTGCAGTGGAAGAAGGCCGGGACAGTGCTGCGACCGAGTGACAAATACAAGATGCGTCAAGCTGGGTCCGTGGCTGAGCTGACAATTCACAACCTGAGAGAAGCTGATGCTGGGGAATACGTGTGTGACACCGGGGACCAGCAGACCACTGCAGCTGTGCTCGTGAAAGGTGGGGCTTTGCCTGGGGAAGGGCTCAACAGAGCTTGGTATTGTGGCAGGGGCACAAGGTTAAGTAATTTGACAGCTAGACATTGTCCCGTGCCTAAACTAAATCATGGGGATCTCAGAGACAAGAGTGATTTCAGAGGCATAAGAACTGGGTCAGATATCTCTAGGGAATCAGAAATGGGTCCTTAGTCAGTGATTCTGTGCCCTTAGTCAGTGATTCTGTGCTTTAATGTTAACGTCACCCACTAAAATCTGTTGACAATGGTGTCAAGAGGATGGGGCCAGTCTCTTTTCAACAGTGCCCAGCAACAGCACAAGGGGTAACAGACACAAACTGCAACCCAGGAGGTTCCATCTGAGCAGGAGGAGAAACTTCTTTGGTGAGAGAGTGGCAGATCCTGGGCCAGGCTGCCCAGAGAGGTTGTGGAGTCTCCTTCTCTGGAGACATTCCAAACCCTCCTGAACATGATCTTGGCCCCCCTGCTCTGGGTGACCCTGCTGGAGCAGGGGGGCTGGACCAGATGATCTCCAGAGGTCCTTTCCAACCCCCACCATTCTGTGATTCTGTGACAGTATTTTCTCAACACATAGATTGCTTTTTAAATGTATGTTATATATTTATGATGATTATATATTTATTATCTCTTTACTATACACACAATATGGAATAACTTGCATGTTTTATAGATTATCATATATATGTGCATAACAACACACACACATACATACATTATGCATCGGTAAGAACACAGCACAGTACTACATGTCCCTGTATCTACATTGACATGCATTTAGTGCTCAGTGCTTCACGGTCGTTCTTTCAAATAATATAGTACTGTCAAGAAGGAGCATAACAAAACGTTTAACCCACAAAGCATCACTTGAAAGTAGATATCAAACTCTGTTGACCTTTCCATAAAGAACCAGCAGCAACCATAGTGGAGATGCTGAAGGACGTCACTTCGTATGAAGGAGAAGACGCGGTGTTTGAATGCAGGCTGTCCCAGGAAACAACTCAGGATGCCCAGTGGTTCCTGGGGGATGTTCCCCTGCAATCCAATGAAATGAATGAGATCAGAGTCCAAGGGGTGTGTCACACTTTGATCCTGAGGAAAGTGACAATGGAAGACTGTGGGCCCATCAGTTTCAAAGTTGGGCAGCACACCTCAGCAGCACAGCTAAAGGTCCAAGGTGAGCAGTCTCCTAGGAAGGGGGATTGAGTAGGTATTGGTGAGCACTGTCAACATTGCTTTAACTTCTGGAGTGGGGTATTTGGGAGGAGGGGTCCCTGGAAATTTTGGGAGGTTCTGCTAACCCGATTTAAGCATTTAAGAGTTAGATATGGACATGTATCTGTCCTTTTTATAGTTCATAGACTGAAGCAAACATCCTTTGAAGGCCATCCAGCTTATATTGAAACAAGCAGCTAAAATACGTCAGAATCAGTGCTGAAGAATGTGAAGAATATGCTCTGAATTAATCTTCTTATGATGTTTTTAGATCATATTTACTCTAAAAATATGTTCCAAAACTCTGAAAAAAACCCTTTCCATCAAGTTATATAGAATGATTTTGAACGATGGACTATGTCAATACCTCTTTGATCTGGTTTAAAATCTGCTTTAAATTTAAAACAGACACCCAGTTCTGATCAGGAGGCAATGCTGGTTTAGGTGGTTGCAGCAGTGTTGGTATCCTCTTCCCCACAGTTGCTCCGGTCACCTTTGTAAAGGAGCTCCACAGCTTGGAGCTACAGGAGGGTGGCACAGCTCGCTTGTCCTGTGAGGTGTCCAAGCCTGATGTCCCGGTGGAGTGGAAGAAAGGCACGTCCGTGATCTGCTCCAGCCAGAAGTGCAGCATCAAACAGGAGGGGAATGTGCACACGCTGGTCATTCATGATCTGAACCGTGAGGACTCCGGGGACTATAGCTGCCACACGGCTGATGGGAAGACCACCGCCAGGCTTGAGGTTAAAGGTAGGATCTCCTCCTCACTCAGCAGTGGTGAGAGGTGTGCACGTCAGTTTTTGGAGCTCTCTAGTACAAGGCAGATATGGAGGGTAGCAGAGTAAGCGCAGCAGAGTCCACCACGTTTGTCAAGGGATGGAGCACAAGAAGTATAAGGAAAGGTAGAGGCATCTGGGTTTGTTCAGCATGGGGAAGAGAAGGTTGAGGTGGGACTGCATTGCTGTCTAAGGCTTCTTGTTGGGGTTCTACAGAGGAGAGACAGCACCTTGGGGAGCTCAGTAAACAGATAAGAAGTGCAAGCTGCAGCAAGAGAAACTTGTATTAGGGAAAAACAAACACAACCTTTCACAGTGGTCTGACACTGGGCCTCAGACCCAGACTGCCTGAGGAATATCTACCCACTGAAGACCTCCAGAGGTCCCTTCAGCCTTAATTATTTTGTAATTGATCCCTGGCTGCATAATCTTAAACTGTTCTTAGAACTGGAGGGATTGTTCAGCCTGGAGAAGAGAAGTCTCCGGGAGTGACCTTTCAGTACTTAATGGGGGGCTATCATAAAGATGGATATATAAACTTCTTAGCAGGGGCCTGTTGCAGCAGGACAAGGGGTAATGATTTTAAACTAGAAGAGAGGACATTTAGACTGGACAGAAGGAAGAAATTGTTTTCAGTGAGGGTGGTGAGACCCTGGCCCAGGTTGCCCAGAGAGGTGGTCAATGCCCCATCCCTGGAACCATTCCAGGTGAGGCTGGCTGGGGCTCTGAGCAACCTGCTCTAGTTGCAGATGTCCCTGCTCAGTGCAGGGGGGCTGGACTAGATGACCTTTAAATGTCCCTTCCAACCCAAACCATTGTATGGTTCTATGAAAATGGTGCAGCCTCCCGTCTGCAGGTTTGTATTCTTTGAGTGCTTTTATCCTGTTCTGTGGTTTTACTTTGGAGATGAAAAGCCTGCTGGGCTTCAGAAATTATTAACTGTTAGCTGGGAATTCTTTGTGAAAAGAAGTCTAGGGTATGGGGAGAGTAATGCAACTCCTGTAGGACCGAAATTTTTCTGTCTGGTTAACTCCTCTCCCTCCTCCTCCTCTGTCTAGCTTAGACCTAGACAGCACCAGACCCCTGGGAGGTCTCCTTAGGTAAATGCAGACAGAACTGTGCATGAGCTTCGTGAATGGCACTCTCAGTACCTTAAAAATAAAACATTCCTCCGTTTTCTATTTCTGCTTTGCCTGTTTTTCTCCTTTGCACCTTTCCCCCTCTCAAGCCTTGCCCGTGCTTTTCAAACAATGGCTGAAAAACGAGGAGGGGGAGGAAGGGCGCACAGCCGTGCTGCACTGCGAGCTGACGAGACCCAACACAACCGTGGAGTGGAGGAAAGGAGATGCAGTTCTGCAGCCTAGCGACAAGTACGAGATCCGGCAAGAGGGGACACACGTGGAGCTCTTCATCTACGATGCAGAGGCTCAGGATGCTGGCGATTATACGTGTGACTCGGGGGATCAGCAGACCACTGCATCCTTGCAAGTCAAAGGTAGGAGAAGCTTTGTCTAAAGGCAGAGAAGTTACGGCTGTGGCTGTTCTCCATAGGGATGATAAGGAATTCCCATCACTGAATGATCATCAACACTGTTATCTGTGAATTACAACTGCAGGGAAGGGTTTGATCAAGAATCGTAGAATCATAGTCTTGTTTGGTTTGAAAGGGACCTTTCAAGGTCACCTAGTCCAACCCCCCCTGCAGTGAGCGGGGACATCTGCAACTAGAGCAGGTTGCTCAGAGCCCTGTCCATCCTCACCTAGAATGCTGCCAGGGATGGAGTTTCTACCACCTCTCTAGGCAGCCTGCTAATCCACAATTGGTTCTTCAAAAAAGAATTTAGTGCCTTTTAAACCCAGTTCTATTTCTGCAGTGGTATTTCTGATCTCACCATGAGAGCTGGGAGCAAAAGTGCAGCCTCTGCAAAGGGAGGGGGTGTGTACAAGGGCAGTTAGAAAACTTGTCTACTGCCTGAGAGTGAGAGACTGGACTATTTCACCATGCCTAGAACAGGCTTATTTTAAATGGATTCTGAGCAGCCCAAGATTTGTGGCTCTTTTTCTAGTGGCTATTCTTTTTTTATATGCTTCATTTTATTCCTTTTATAAAATGATTCTGTAATTTAATTAATTTTAAAGCAACAAGATGATGCTTTTAGACCCTGAGTTTAGTCCCCATAAACATCTCCTGCTCGGAGTGTGTGGTTTTCAGCAATTAAATTCTTCACTGTGGGGGTGGTGAGATACTGGAACAGGTTACCCAGAGAGGTTGGAAACATTCCAGGTCGGGTAGGATGGGGCTTTGAGCAACCTGGTCTAGTGGGAGGTGTCCCAGCCCATGTCACGGGGTTGGAACCAGATGATCTTTAAGGTCCCTTCCAACACAAACCATTCTGTGATTCTATGAGATATCCA
>WTSP01004565.1:29338-43086 GCA_025331215.1 Actenoides lindsayi | reverse complement strand
TAGGGAATAAATAAATAAATAAACAAACAAATAAATAAATAAATAAATTTACATTTAAATAAATGTATGGTTTGGGTGGGTGGTTTAGTAATCCAGCCTGAGCTGGTTTTATGGAAGTAGTATCACTTTACTTTTATTTTGATCTCTGCTTGATCCCTTTTCCAAGATATTCTGGAGTTTTATTAGCATCATTTTAGAGAAAAGCAAGCCAGGCACAGAAAGGTATGTGATTGAGCCAAAGTTTCTCTGCAAAGCAGTAAATAAAAATAGGTACAAATCCACTGCATCAGGCTTACGTCTCCTCTACTCTTTTAGAACCAAGGAGAAGTCTCCTTGAATATTTCCCCACACACACACTTCATGGATGAAAGGCACAAATAACACACTTAGTTAAATAAACTAAGTTAATTTTCAATGATTTATTAATTAAACTGACCTTTGAGACAGGACTCCTTCTCCTCCCACCAAATACACGGCAAATTTCCCCCTGTGGCACTGTGACAGTAAGGAATTGTGACAGAAGAAAACTGTCCTCTAATCACAACATGCATTAAAAAAATAAAGGACCATACTATGATTTTCTGTGCTCAAAGATGTGCATAAAGCTTTTGTCTTTAGACTGTATGTATCTTTTAAATCTTAAAATTTAGAAAATATGGATAATGTGGCTGGGGGCAGGAGGTAATGAAGTGCTTGAACTGTAGTGGAATCATTTTCCTTATCACCAACTACAGAGTCAGTCCATTACTTGGCTGCCAGCAGGTCCAATCATGCTAAATCCATGTGTATTAATGGATTTGGAGTAAAGGGTCAGGAATCACAGAAATTCAGATTTTTTATTTCCTACCCCCTCAGTGATTAGTGAAGATTTAGCACCTGGGAAAACATCCTGAGCTTTACACCAGTTTGTCTCAAAGAAAGGCATGGCACAAAACGCGGGCAGTCAAAATTGCTTGGCCATTTTGGGTGGAATGTAATTTTTAGAAACATTACGCAGCTTATTGAAGTTGTTTTTTCCTTTAGTTTTGCTCAGAAATAGAGCGAATGCAGCAAAAGAGGTAATAAGCAGCATCTGCTTGGCAGTTCTGCCCACAGCTCTCTCCACGGTGACAGACAACACCTGATACACGTGTGGCTGATGGCACCGTAATTGGGTACCGGTGCTGGTGGCAACCATGGGGTGCAACGAGTGGCAGCACAAAGCACGAGCCCTGGGAAATGGGACTAAGCTGTTTATGATAAATCCACTGCATAGAGGAATTTGAAAGTATGCGTGTAACTAAATATATTTTTAATCAAACCCCAGATGTTGTTCAGTATGGTCCAGGATTACAGCATGTTACAGATTCATTGACTTGGCCTCCATCCAGTGCCTGAAACAACGATGTCTGAGCACCAGTATGGGTAGTCATTGACTTGGTTTCACCTAAAAGGGGTTTTCTCCAACTCCTCAGATTCCTAGGGATGTGAGTTACTGTCACCAGAATCTCAGATTAGGAACAAAATCTAAAAAAATCAAAAGCATAATGTGAGTTCATTCTTTCTTTTTAAACCATGGCCAGAGAAGAAGTGGCTTTCCCTCCTGTCTCTGCAATAGCTCAATGATGAAAAGTCTACCTTCTGCCTCTTGTATTCAAAGCTTTCCCCCCTGAAAATGTGCCTTACCTACTGCACAAACTCTTATTCAGAATATTTCTCTCCCTTCTTATTGTAACGGGTCCATCATCCAGAAGAAAATTCATCAAACCAGAAAGCAAAGTGTGGCAAAGAAGCCAAAGACGAGGAATTAGAGACAGATGAAAGAATCTCTCCCATTAGGACACTGCCTGGAAAGGATCCTGGTTATGTCCCTCCTGTAAGGAGAGCTTATTTAGTCTGCATAAAAGAGTTTTGGGATTACCATAACGTAAGCATGAAATTGGCTCCAAGCTCCTCATCACTGTAAAAGCTAAAGAACTTCTGGGCAAAAATGAAAGCAAAATATTAGTCTCATTATGAAAATATAACATAAAGTAGCTACAGCTAGAAAACTCAGATGCATCCAGCTTCAGCTGAAACAGTGGCATCAATTTTAGGACCATTAGTTTGGATTTAAGCACGAAATGTAAATCATAAATTTGCTGATTATAGAGAATTGTAAACACGAATGCAGAGAGACGCTGACGGGCCACCAAAAATCCCATTCAACTCCTCACATTGTATTTTTTCAAATTCATTTTGGTTTGTCGATTAGATCTTCACGGATAGATGCAATGGAAAGATGAAAACTGCAAAAGAGAGGGGGAAGGAGAGGGGACAAGCAGCCTGACGATAAATGCATTTTTATGGGAGACAAGAAATGCTTATTTGGAAGTCTTATAGTAGGAAGTAATGCAATTGATTACTGGGAAGGGAAATGGAAAGAGCAGCTAAGAGAGAATAAAGTTAAAAGGTTTGGAAACCCTTCAAGTGCATCCCCAAAGTAGGACAAAGTATTTCTCGTTCTGTCCGTCCTGACCTTAACACCTCATCATGCTATAGTTGTATCTTCCCATAACCACCTCACAAAAAATTGGCCTTTTCCCACTGTCCATCCTGCTCCCACCTTTCTGCAGCACAAGTCTAATTTTCTATGCTCTTTCAACTACTTTTTCTATCCTCTGTGTTCAAGGAGGACGAATCTCTTTTGCAACAGGCTTTTCAGAAGAGGAAGACCATGACCGTGTCCCTTGGCAGTCTTCATTCCCATGGGCTGAACACCCTCAGCTCAGGGTTTCTTCACGGATCACGTTTCCCTGACCTTGTTCTTGCTCTGCTCCTCTGGACTTTCTCCAAGGGCCCTCAGTCATGTAGTGTCTGAAACAAGATAAAGGGAGACAGCAGGAGCTTCGTTACTGCTGAGTGGAAAGATGGCTTCATGGGAGGCATCCTAGACAGTTAAATCATTGGGTCGCTCTCTGAGTCTCCAAATATTTGAGGTTCACTCATTACAATTCATGACAGCAAACTCAAAGGCTGAAGATAGAAAGCATTTATATGCATGTGTATGTTCTGTCTGATATGCAACATACAGCTGTTCTGTTTTATGTCTGAAATAAGGGGAGAAATCATAACAGAACTACTCCCAGCGAGCATAATGAACTCCCTGACACAGTGGGGTTTTTTCCTTGACAAGTAGGAATTTACTAAAAGATTGTTTATCAGACTTAAAAAAAACCCAACATATATATGTGTATATATATATATATAATCAGTCCAATTAATGTTAACGACACAAAAAGCCAGCATGTTTGCATGAACCTTGCCAAGCTGGAGTAGGACTATTAGTCCATAAAACCAGTTCAGCTGTTCGATGGAGGCTGGTTTAGGATTTTACATGTAGAAGTGTTGCCATGAAGACAGATGAAAAGCAACAGAGTCCTCTGTCACTGCTGCCTGTTAACCTCACACTCTGCTCTTCTTTGCTACTTATTTATTATTTACATGATCTGTACAGTCTTTTCTGAAGATTTCAGAGAAGTCTTTGTGACTTCTACCTCCTCAGAGAATTGTTTCTCCATTTTTTTTTTTGCTCCTCGGATGTTGCAACCCACTCTGCTTTCCTAAGGTTATTCTTTCATTTCAGAGACACGAATTTTCTGTTTTGCCTATTTCTGTGAAAAGCAAAACACGAAAACCTTTTTTTAAGCTGATGGCCCTTTCTTTGTGGGGGGTGGGGAAGAAAAGAAAAGAGAAAAAAAAAAAGAAAAAAAGAAAAAAAAGTCATTACTTCATATATCAAAAAGCTTTGATTTTACTGTAGTAACACAGGCTCTGTCAGCCAGTAAAGAAGGGAAATACAAAATTAAAGCACAAAAAGTAATACAGACCCAAAGTGCCACTGAGAGAGAGCTTTCTTGCACTGAGCACAATTCCTCCAGCAGTACAGTTGTCCCTGCTTAACCCGTTCTGGAGGCATTATTTTGAGTGCCATTAAAATAATTTCACCCAAACTCAAAGAAAGGGTCTCAGTGCTGCAGAACTTTTAAGTCTGTGCCCAGACCAGTCACTTCTCAGTAAATGTTAGATTTTGAGTTTGCACTGTTTTGTCGAAAGGTGGTTAACTCACGCTTGTGTCCAAACTGAGCTTCAGTCCTGGTGCTTCATGGGATAACAAGCTAAAAACTTACAGGCTAAAACAAAGCCCATGGAATTTCAATAGAAAATTTGCTCTCGGCATCGCTGTCTTGAGAAATCCTTTATGCACCAAAATATAGTCCCAAAGAGGTGGAAAGATAGCGACAGCTGATGAGCATTTTTTTTTTTTTTTTTTTTTCCAAATGTTAGTTTTCTTGTTTCAAATATGGATGTGCTATTGTTTCGGCTGCTATCAAATCAGTGTTTTCCATCGTGATAGCATTAAGTGTTAATGTGGGAACAGTTAAAAGAAGCACTTTGGTTTCCACAATTAGAAAGTTCCCAAAGGCAGATATAATCACTGTGGTCTTTTGGGGACTGATGTTCGAAACTAGGGAGGTCTGTGGCTTCTCTTGAAGTTGGACTCGCAGTATTGCAATGTATCATAGCCAATTTATTCTTTTAACATCCTCTGAGATTCAGGAGAGGTTTTCTAAGCATTGAATTGAAAAATCATTTCCAGGAGTGAGGAAAACAAAGTAGTGCACTTACTCCCACTATCAAATGAGCATAATTCTCCCACTACCAAATGATCATACTTCTCTACTCAACACGTGAATATCTGACTATGTAAGAGTGTGAGCACCTGAGTATGAGCCTCAAAATTCCATTTTTCCTAAGGAAATTTTTTTTGCAAGCCAAAAAAGGAAGGGACCTTTCAATGCCCCTTCCAACCCTTAACATTCTGTGATTCTGTGATTCTATCAATTGAATATACCAGGGGATATTTTTCCTCTTCCTGTTCTTTTTGTATGCTTTATTTTTGCGTGGCACGTGGAAGAAAAAGAGTGTGATGCTTAGTAACCAAGCAGAGAGGAAAAAGTTTGAAATGCTCTTTTGGCTCTGGTTTCCTGCTCAGCTGCAGAGCAGGTAGGTTCTTCCATGCTTACAACCTGGTCCTTCCTGCAGCATCCTGGTCCTTCCTGCAGCATCCACCCCTTAAACCGGGTGTCAGTCTCTCTTAACGAGTGAGATCTGAATGTACAATCCAAGCTCGGTTGACCCTTGGCTCCCTTCGCCGTTAAACCGTTCAGTTTCATGAAGTGGTGGTGGCTTTGCAATGTGTACCGCTGATCTTCGGGGACAGGGGAGAGCTCATCAAACTCATTGCGCTCGACAGCCTATTCTAATCGGAAAGCTGAAACAGAGCCTTGCTGCCGAATTGAAATGCCTGTAAATTGCTGCCTAACAACATACAAATAAACAGACATATAAATAACTGATTTGTTTGGGCCCTCAAGAAATCGTTAACATGCCTTAATTTAATTTTGCATGCTACTATTTCAGACTTCTCTTGATGAACCTTATCACAGACAGGAATTAAAAGGGATTGGTGGCAAAAGAGGAAAAAAAAACAAAAAACAAAACAAAACACAAACCAAAAAAAACCCCCACACAACAACAAAAAAAACAACCAAAACCACAACTTCTTCAAGCCACTCAAAACACAGAGAAAAGCTTGACATTTTATATCTGCAAAGTATGTTTGGTACTTGTGCAGTGCTTAATCCAGACGAAATAAGAGGAGCTCCTGAAAGTTTATTACCACTAAATGTTCTTTAAAAGCATGGGCTTATTACGTCAAGAGGCAGAAGAGGTGGAGATTAAATGAGGCATCTGGTCTCCTGGGTCTCCGAAGTCGAAGGGAAATGCCCTCATCCCATCAACCACTACCAGCAAAATACACCCACACAGAAAAAGAGGCTTTTTATTCTTGAGGTAAATATAGATCCAGTTTTCTCTTCATTGTTCAAAATGTGTGGGATTTTATAGCTTAGTGCTAGACAAGCTCAATACCTGACTGAAATAACCTTAGAGAAAGATACATATTGAGGGCTGAATTCAGACTGCTCTGTGAAAGTACATCTGTTTTATATGAGACACACAATCTGTCTCATTCCAACCTGCATTTCTGGGTCACTTGAGACATTTAAACTGCACTTATAATTAACAGCTATTTTTAAACAGCGAAAAAATAGAGCACTGGTAAGGTACAAAAGCATTAAAATTGCCCCAGTTTTGCTTTTCAATAGGACACACCACTGCAATATGCTTCAAGATCAAAGAGAGCTCAGAAAAAAGAGACAGGCCGATCAGTGGGGATAAATTGTTCCCATTATGATGGTGTAAGAATAGGGTTCTTTCAATTGAAACAATTTAATAACCACATTCATTACATTGGTGTCCACTTGGTTTTATCTGAGCAGTTTTTGCATAACGGGGGAGCAAGTTCAATTGAGCTTATTCTCTAGAAATTAAGATGTGCAGGGTTTGACATTCAGAAATTAGGCACTAATAGTCGGCAAAGCAGTTGTCTTGAGATTCCCCCTGGATGTAGCTGGATCTGCCTACCACTAATTATGTCAAATGCAAATGTATTCTCTAAAAGACACACCAAAAAATTTCATTAGCTCATTTCCAGACAGCTACGGTTGTACCAGAACGATGACAGCTATCAGAGCATGATCTTTTTTCCGTGTTTATAACGTCAGTTTCACAAAAGCAGAAGTCAGGCAAGGGCAACACTGGTGTTTGTAAACTTTTTCCTCCACTGTCAACAGCAGAAGTGCTTTTAAGAGCCAGCCTTTAACAATCCTAAGCAAGAAAATTAAAAAAAAAAAATTAAAAAAAAAAGCCAAGCGGTGTCTCCAGGGTGACATTTCCAACAATATTTTTTCAAGGAACAGGAGTCATTGATGAATTTCCCTCTTCCTCCAGTGCTGACTTCAGCAGCGGACACCTATGTCTTAGCGAAGAGGAGAACCTCCCTCCAGCCACCCCAGCTGAGGATGATGGAGTTTGCCAGTTCTCAGCAGCCCGTGGGGTAAAGCGCCGCTTGGCTGGAAACACAACAGGCATATTAAGAAGAAATCTGCACAAAAGGTTCCCGAGAAGAACCGAATCCAGAGCTTGCAGGCGGTGTATAAAGCCCACCTTATCCGTTCCTGTCTGCTGGCCTCGCTGGTAAATGGAACACGGGCAGGAAGTATTTAAAAGACATTTCCCAGCGCACGCAGGATCCTTTCTTGTCTTCTCGCTGCTGCCAAACCAGCGAAGAGTAAAGGACTTTTGAAGCATGCGTTGGGTGGCAACTGCGTGATCGCAGCATCTCCTCCCTCTCCCTCCGTCTCCTTCCTTTTTTGATCAGAAGACAAAGTGTAAAAACTGCGACATTATCCTTTCCTCGGCGGAAGCTTTTAAATGGATGGCTTTTCCAGGAGCAACAGTGCTTCTCTTACTTGGCTGTTTCCCCAGATGGGATTTGCAATATAAAACCATACATGGATCCGATATTGAGGAAAGGGAATAGACTTGTACAAATGACTGGAAAGATAAATATGCCATATAGATCAATAAATAAAACCTAGTCCCCAAAAAATCAAACCCTGGCATTCCGAGCCAATTAAGACGTTATTTACTGCTTACGTGATTGCTGGTTTGACGCTCTCCTTATTCATTTTTACACTATAGGCATTTGTTTTGTTGAAAGATATATAACTGATTTGTAAATAGAAAATGATATAGATAGATTTTATGTCTCGTAAAACTGTTAATCTGTGCTCCATATTAAATATATACCGTAGTATTTTTTTGTATTTAGACACAGCTCTAGTATAATTAAAATAAAGTATGCTGACTTTATTTTTTTCAGTAAGTCGTTTCCAAGCATAGAGCTCAAATAACAGTGCAACTGCAGCATGAAATGTGGTTATAATAGCCTGAGACCACATTTCCTGAAACTAAAACATGGGAGATAATAGTGTGAAGGTACAAATTAAATGCAAATAAAACAGATTCCCCATTGTTGCTAATCCCTGGATTGGATTTCAGTGAGAAAATTAGCTGTAATATTTAACTTCTTTGTATAGTAATCGTTGACATATTATCAGTTACATTTTCAGAGTTTACATAGGAATTATTGAACAGGAATTTGAGAAAGACATCTATCTACCTTTTACACCCTGAATGGACCTATTCTGTGGTAAACAATATAAAAACATCTAACACAGAGGTAGCTGCACAGTCAATTGTGATCAGAAAAAGAAAGGGATCATCTGATAATGGATATGCACTTGGTTGCTACCATTTGACTTTCTAGATGTATGCCGACTTAAATCTTGTCTTACATTAAATAAAAGGTGCACCGGTGCAACTGGCATTTTAAAATTAATTTATCGGTTTAACAAGCTTACTAAAACCACATTTATTTAGACAAAAATCTAGCAAAGCTGAGTAATTAACCAAGTTCATAAATTAGTATAAACCCAGGATAAAGTTATTTCAAAGTCCACCTGAAGCATTTGATTCATTTCAATGAAATAAATATAAAATAAGTTAGGTAAGTGGATGCACATTGTACACATGGACAGTACTGTAACATTTGAGGAAGACATCAGGACATTTCAGAAAGCTTTTCCTGCCTCTCTGAGAGCTCGTTTAGAACAACTTACGTTAGTAAGTGGTTTGCTTACAGCATCCCAGAACCATGTGATGTGATAAATTCGCAGCATAGCTGGTGATTGCGAGTAGTTTGATGTACAGTTGGGAAATACACTCGTAGGAATTAGGCAAATAGCTTTAGAGAGCCCTGTGTCAAAGATCTACATACTAATATTTGAATAGGTGATTTTTTATTTTTTTTTCCCCCCTATGGCCTTTCAACTGGAACTCCACAACAAAAAAATACTACAGTTTGCACTTCCCTTCCTTCAGCTTATTTTGACAGAACAAATTGCTATTTGATTTCTTCTGGCTGTTAGGTTTTTCCCGATTCTTTTGTCTTGTGGCTAGCACACATCCATGGAATTCTGACAGATGAGTTTGACCTGTTGCTCAAGCTCTAACGCATAGATTCAGTCCCTATGTACTTAGGCTACGGGTGAATCTTGCAAATACTCAATCCACCCTTAGCCAAACTACTGCAAAAGCACAAGAAACCCTGCAAGATCTCGTTAGAGTGACAAAAATACTCTTAAAAGCATTTTCAGAAAAAAACTTTCCACTCTCCCTTTCTCTTCCCTTATCCTTGGCTCACTAAAAGATCCTAGATCATCACGAGAGGAGTAAATCGTCCAGCGTCACATTTCCACTGACAAGAGAAGGAGGAATCTGATTGGAACCCACTGGCATCAGCATCTGCTGGCCTGAGCGTGATCAGACCGCTTGAGACATCCGCCTCAGTTCGTCTGAATATTACAGTGTGATTTCTTGCATCTGAGAACAGGCAGCGACCCGCAGCACCCCTTTCACTTTTCTCTTAGGCTGCTCCGTCTTGCACTGCCTGCCGGAGCACAGGGACAGCCACCTCGCCAGGCTTTCAGTTAGGTCCCACAAAACGGATCCCCTCACAGGAGCCGTGGCACAGTGTGGCTGCGACTGCAGCCTTCGACTGACGACAAGACGTTGACAAATGTTAATTAATTGTCCACCGTCTCTTCTGCTTCGGAAGGTTTTTGCTTTAAGCGCAGCGCGGATTTCACAATGCAAAAAATAGCTGTTTGAAGTGCCTCTAAAATACGGCGAGACTTTTATTTCTGCCTTTCATCCGGAAAGAACAGCTAACACTATCATCTGAGGTTGGTGGTTGACATACTGAATGATAAATAAAAAAGTACTCCTGAAACATCAAGCACAGGCATTCCAGGACATTAAAGATATTATTTGTTGCACAAGTGATTGCTAGCTAGAGCTTCTCTCTGACTTGCAGACCTACTGCAAGACCTTCCCAAGAAAATCACCGTATCAATGATGCCATTGTTATTCATATGAAGAAAATTCCCCACAGATAGATGAAAGCATGTGAATCCTGCGCTCAGTGAAAGCAGAAATAGTGGTTTAGTTGAAGAAAACGGCAGTGCCCAAACAAACAGGGTGTTCTCCTCCCTGAGGAAATGTATCTCAGCAGCCCCGATGCCAGCCAAGATGACAAAGGAAGGACGAGGCTTCAGTCTACCCCAGGGATGCGTGGCTCAGTCTCCTTGTCAGCTTGCTGTCAAAAGCTTCTCCTACACCAGGACAGGTCCCAGGCCACTTTGATGACAGAAATGTATTAAATCACATGAGCTGTAAGCCTCTGTTTTGCTCCTCCGCCTGACCTGGTTTCTGACTGCAATTGTGGGTCTGGCCCCACTCCAAGTGTTGCCCATGGATGCCCAACCCATGGTCAAATTACCCACAAGCAGCTGATGGCAGAGGACCATCAGTTCTAGATGCCATTGCCTCTCAGAAAAATTTCCCTAACATTTCTTGCAGTGGGTGTATCTGCACATGTTGTGCTGGTCTTTGCCCAGATTCCAGCATACCCAGTCACCTTCCAGGTTCGTAAGGCAGGTGCCAATGCTTCCACTTTTTATTTCTGCTCCCCCACTTTTTCCTTCTGTTAGATAGGACACCCCAAGCTTTTTATTGTTACATTTTATGGAGCGGTTTCTACATCTTGCTGTGGTAGGTTGTGTTCATGGACTTCTTTTAGTTAGTGGTAGTCATACATACATTTTTTTCTACTATCTGTGGTTGGTGCAATTGGTTATAGAAGTATGGTTTTCTACACATTTTTATACCATCCTTCAAAAATAAGCAGACCTCCATGCCGATGAAGTACCAAGCAAAGTGGTTTTGAGTGAACTCAAGCCTAACCTCCCATGTTTATGGCAACTGGTAACATGGGGCTGAAACTAGCCCAGTTGTTGTGAGCAGTGCTTGACTTGGATGGAAGAGGAATAGAAGGTGAAGGGACCATGGGCAAAAACAATGACCCAGGAGTAATCCAGAAATCAATGGAAAGGGAAAAAAATTACATATTAATAAGTCAACAAGCTTGGGATGGGATGGAAAAGAACCTGCCACACGCATCATTTGGAAGTACCTGACCATGGTGAGGTGCAAGTGCAGTTTCTAGGTTCACAGTCTCTTCCATATACTTACCAATCCAGCTGCCATCTGCTAATAAGTTCAAAACTTATTAGGACATGTACACAGCCTTTCCATGAGAAAAAAAATAAATCAAAACAAAACAAAACAAAACAAGCTCTGTTTCATGAAAGCCAGGACTGAAAAAGAAAACAAAAGGGATATTCTTCTTGTTACGCCTTTATTTTCAAAGGCAGTGATAGAGGCAGGCTGTATCTCCAGCTCTTGCAGAGAGCCTCAACTTCAACCAGCCTCAACTTCACAGGCTACAGAAACTTTGTTCTAAAAGTCTGCCTGTAGTTTGGGGCTTGTGGCAAATAACAGTGTCATCACGAGCCAAAAGGCCAAGGAAACTTGGCCTAAAAGTGTATAAAATGTATAAAATGTACAACAGATGACCTAAAAGAAAAAGGGATTATTTATTTTTTTTCTTTTAATGTATTCCTGACTATCAAAGGTCACAAGTATCTCAGAACAAAGCTTTTTGATATCATTACTAGTAACACCAAACTGACATGGACTTGCATCTCATTATCCTGAATCGTAGCTCTGCTGAACACAAGGGAATTTGGCATTTAGAGAGTCACCAACATAGGGGTGGAGGTTGTGAACAGAAACATCATCTTCACCACACAGTGTCAGCTTTGATTTTGTGGCTCCTCAGTTTTTGTTTTATTTCTATGCTATTTTCAGTGGTTTTTTAAATGCTAATTTGAAGACAGATTTGTCTACCTAAACCTCAATTACAGTGTCTTCATTATTTCAAATGACATCAACTTTATTCTTTCAGTTCAGTCTTGGTGTTGCAAAGCATTCACAAGCCTTCTTTAAAGGCAAAAAGGTTTAACAAGGACAACAAAACCCTCAGAGAGGTAGAGCGAGCTTATGCAACCTTCCACTGTCCATGGTTACTTATATGGGAAGTGTTTTTCAGGGAATAAGGATGGAAAACACGGAGCCCACCAGTGCAGAGGAATATTAAGCAAAAGACTGACTGTGCATACAGGCACAGGGTTAAAATAATAACATTCTCTCGTATTTTAGAGCTTTGACACGTCCAGACTGTAGACTTCAGTGTCAGATAAGACACAGCCAAGCTAATTTTTAGTGGAATAGTTAATGAGCCAGCCAGAGCCTATTCCCAGCAACACCAAGGTAAGGACAAACACACTCAGCCAAGGTGCTTCCCACCCGTGGCTTGTCAGACTTTACCCTGCACTGGGCTGCATGAGGGCATAGTTAGAGCTTGTCTGCACCCCATCTCAGACCCTTTCAAGCTTGTGGACCTCCAAGACCTACTTCAGTCTCCTGCAAATTAGGTTACTGTGGGGGGAAGGAGGAAAAATAAGCAAAACAACTTGCTACACAAAAAGCTGAACGTTTGTGAACACATGAAGAAGCAGTGGAGCAAGCATCGGGGCTTTGGTCAGGTGAAAAATTAGCTATTGGGTTTTCATTTGTCACAAACTAATCTGTCACGCCTAAAATTCACTCTTATTTTTCTGTTTTACATAGATGTTTCCCCGAAAGGAAAAGACCTTCCATGGCAGAATGGAAAATCAGTGACAACTCTGTGCATGCTTGAAGAATGTCTTGGCCAAATAGTCCTCTGCAAAAATAACAGGGGGACAAAGAAATCCTGCTGCCATAGTCCTTAAACTCATGGAATATACATGATTGTAATTACCTGTGCTGAAATACATGACTGCAGCCAAGCTGCTTCCCATCCTTGCCTTCTTCTTAGGTGTTTGCATCTTCCTGCATCACCAGAGTACACAGAAAAGCAGGATAGCCGGAGGTCTTCAGGTTTGTCATTACCCATTCATTCTCATTTCAGAGCTCTTGCCACTGCCCTTGGTTTTAGACACAGCTCTGAGTTTCCCATCAAAACCCTCTTCAGACCAAGAAGAAAGAAGTGGTGCTTGTAGAGAGGAGTCATATGCTATAAACACAGGAGGACCATGTAGGTTATCTTAACGACCCATTCCCACCTCCATCCAGCAGACCATTTCCAGCTCCTGCTACAGGAGGACGTTGGTTGACCATGTTGGTTGACCAATCTACTGGTTGACCATGCAGTAAGCTAGGAATAACCAAGCCTGAAAATGCGTAAGACTGGAGAGTGTCATTAGAATTAAGTTCAGGTCACTCCTTTGTTTCTTTGTCTGTATAAACAGTCTCGTACAAAATGAGCATTCATTTCTGGTCTTGCCCTTCCTTGGTTTGCTCTCTAGAGCTGGACACACGCTTTCACTGTACTGTGAGTGCTTTTAAATTTCCCCATCCAAAATTTTTCATATCTAGAAATCTGGTAGCCTTCATCCTTCCCTGCCTTTCAGTAGTCCAACCACCCATATGTTATTTACGTATAGTTGTTTTCCACCAATTCTATCATAAATTTCAGCAATATATTTTTAAAACTCTCCCTTTTTTCTCCTCTTTTATGTGTTTTGCTATACCAAGGTTTGAAGCAGAGTGCTAAAGAGCATGACACCACTCCAGTAAAACTTTCAGTCGTAAACAAGACTCCTGCTTTAACCACAAGGCAACCAGCTCTGCCAGTGACTGTGTGTTTAAAAATGAATATGTGCAGAGTCAGCGCCAAAACAGAGCATCTCTGTGCTGGGGAAAGGCTGAGAGCCCTGGGGCTGTTCAGCTGGAGAAGAGCAGCCTGAGAGGGGAGC
>WTSP01004564.1:18051-33504 GCA_025331215.1 Actenoides lindsayi | reverse complement strand
GTCTGGTTATTTTAATCAATTTTAGTCTTCATATATATTGATATATAAAAATACAGGTATATATATTTACACAATATATATTAATGCTTTTATATGTACTACGTTTGTGTATGGATGTATATTTATACACATTCCAGCAAAAGTAACAGAATTCTTTTCCTCCTACAAATACTTCTTAGCTCTCTTCTAATCAGGTCTTTAAATCCTATGTCTGGAATCAGGATTTATATTCACATTATCTTTAGTCAGTAGTAGAGTGTTCAAATAAAATCAGAAAATAAGTAGTGAGTCTGTAAGTTATTCTGCATACAATGTTGACTTTTACTGAAACAAGCTTTATAATTTCTGCCGTGTTCCTTTGAAGTTCATGCTCTCTCAGAAGCTTTCCTTATGTACATAATCCATGCTTCAGTATTCCATGTGTCATTCACAAGGAAATGCAGCAATAATTCTCCCATATGCACATTTACTCCGTGTTAGAGAGCCTGTGTAAATACTCCTAAGCTACAACAGTGAGAGCATAAGCATCCTGCCTGACTCGGTTTCGCAGAATCACAGAATGTTAAGGGTTGGAAGGGACCTCGAAAGATCATCCATTCCAACCTCCCTGCCAGAGCAGGATCACCTAGAGCAGGTCACAAAGGAACGTGTCCAGGTGGGTTTGGAATGTCTCCAGAGAAGGAGACTCAGCAACCCCCCTGGGCAGCCTGTTCCAGTGCTCTGTCACCCTCCCCGTGAAAAAGTTTTTCCTTATGTTTCTGCAGAACCCCTTATGCTCCAACTTGCACCCGTTAATTCAGTCTCTAATTACTCCAGCCTGTCAGCACTGTGGTTTTCTCTACGAATTCTGTCACATATTTCTTGTAAGAAAGTCGTTTCTTGTTACTGAAAGTCAACTAGAACAAGGGCTAACCTAGAAGGGACCAAATCACAAATTTGCTTTTGTATAAATTACTTAAATCTGATTTCAAGTATTTAGATTGTAAAGAAAACAAACCAAAGAAAACAAAAAAAAACCCCAAAACCAAACAAACAAAAAAAGAGAGAGAAATCTCAGAAACATTATATATCTGTTTAATTCTTGAAACATGGTTTACTAAAGAAAGCACCTGAAATCTGAGGATTGCCATTGTAATATTACACTTTCTGGCTTCAAGGTGATGTATTTCTGTCTTGTTTGGATAGGACGGTGAGTTAAAGATACAGATAGGACACGAGTAAAGATTTTTTTTTTTTCAAGAATCAGATGCAGTAGGTGCCTGTTTGACACTTCATGAAGCATTTTGAGGTTTTCTAGCCATTGCGGCAGCTAAACTCTGCCTACAAGCATATTGCTCAATGTACCTGATTTGAAAGTCAAAATATAAGTCAATAAGTCAAAAATATGCAGGCATTCTTGAACCTTTTTCCTATGATTTGATATATAAGAAACCTTGGCTTATGATGTGCGTTTATATTAACTTTGTCCCGTTTATGAGTTGTATTTATTGCAAGCAGCGTGGAGGGTTTATCATGCGTGTTTTTTTATGTTTTCTGTAGCAGGGTTATTTTTTAAACGTATAGAGATAGGATTTTCCACTTCAGCAGTGTAATAATGGCTCGAGGGAGTGCCATATGTACAAGTGGAAATGAAAAGCAAAGATGGGACGCTGAGCTGTTCCAAAAATTTCTGGTAAATGTGATGTTAGCTGCGGCCTGATTGCTGGCCATATGTTTGGACAGCTCTGGAAGCGAGATCAGCGCAGGGAGATCAGGGGGGATTTAGATGGATGATTTCCACAGCTTTGTTTGAGGAGGCAGGGATGAGTGAGAGATCTGCCCGCGCCGTTCGCAAGCAGAGGTGCTGGCTGTGGGTGCTGTCAATTGATGGGGACACGGCAGCGTAGACGCGCAGGGATTATAGCCTGGCTGCAGTTGTGACGGGCGGGTGATGAAAAGAGCAGGGTGATAAAAATCACTGTAGCGGTTTGAGATTGTACACGTTGTACCGCATCCGAGATGAGTTCTCTGCCATCAAATACAAGATCTTGTCTAAGCTGCTTTAGTTAGCTTCGCGTTCGGTAAGGATTGACCGCAAATCCTCACACGTGTCCAGCCTCTGTGGCAGAGTCAGGGTAATGAAGATTTGCAAGCTTTTGGAACAAATCAATCCCCTGTGTTTGTACAGACAGATAGAAATTGTACATATATAGCTAGCAATTTGTTTGCATCCTGAATGATCAAAATAACTACCTTTGCACTGTGTGAATAACTGTGAAAGGTCTGTAAAGATTTTGGTGCAGCTCTTCTCAGTGCTGGGCTGGGAATGTACAGGGAAGGATACAACCAGCTCAGCTGAACTGTAAACAACAAAAAGTTAGGACAAATAGTGAAATAAGGAAAACTTTCTGGGTGGAAGTCTTGAAAGTAGATAGCCTCATACTGAAATCAGTCAGTTGCATGAACTCAAGGTATTCCAACTCCAAGTAATTACGTGCACAAGGTGTTTTTTCCAAAGGCATCATAATAATTTCAATAATTGTCTGTGATTTTAAGGCTTTTATTGTATTCTCTAATCTACTTAACTGTAACTGCTAGCTTTAAGGAGGAAGTCTTGTGCAAAAGGTGTGCAAAGTGTGGAGCCATTATAAATATTCTTTTTCAGGTCACACGTTAGAAAATTTCATCTTTGCAATCGCTTTGGGTGCTGATAAACCCACTGATATCAGTGGCATTATCTGTAGCAGCTTCTGTGGCCTGCTTGCATTTAATAATTGTCTATTTTTGTTTTGACATTGAGCTAAAACACTGCTGTTTAAAACAAAATGAAGTCAGAAGATATTTAATGGAACACGACTCTCATACACCTTTTGTGAAAACAAAGTAACGTTCCTTTGTATGTGGTTGCTTTTTATTTTTTTATTTTTTTTTCCAAATGAAATTTAAATGAACATAACGTTTCAACAGACATTGCTAGGACATATATTCTTTAATGAGTGCATTAAAAGCCTTCTTAGTATGACACTGTCTGCTATATAATTCTGCCCGTTATTAGTATTTTGCTCCTGTGTAAAATTACGCATGTCTACAAAGTCTAATTCATCAAAAATAACAGTCAAAAGTATACAGAAGATTTAAGACTAGAAACCAAATGTAATAAGGACTGACAATTTTATTTCCTCTTGTAATAAAAGGCAGAAGTGAGGTTGGCCTGTTGATCACGGGAGAATTGAATTGAATGCAGCTGCAGTTGTTAGGGATCAGTCATACTTCAGCAATTAAGCACTCTGTGTAAGATAAGGATTAATCCTAAGAAAACATCACTGATATTAAAATCCTAAGTTATTACTTACTGTTGTAAGTATGACTTAGAGATTTCTGTCACCTAGTAAGATCAAAGAAGTAATTTTAAACTTACTTTGCCTGTATTATGGAAGTTTATTGTGAAAATGCAAAGGGACAGAGGAAACAGTTACACTGATATGAGCTGTGCTTTACTTTATATGAGGTGTCCTTGAGATTCCAGTCGAACGTTTGAACAGGCAAACAAAAAGTAACATAAAACCCCCACAGTATTTCCTTTTGTCCAATGTTTTCCTTACTGGTTAAAGAAAAGGTTCAGAAAAAAAATCAGAAATAAAATAAAAAAAATCTAAACTTAAGGCAGAATTTCACTAACTGTTGTAGCAGTCATGTGTGGTGTAAAGTGGGCAGGGAGTGGCCACCTTTCTGATATGATAATAGCAACAAATATTCTTTCATTGCTTCAGGAGAGTGGTATGTTCAATTAAAACTACATCGCTGTTCTCTAATTCCGAGACTGTCAATCCAATACTTGTCTACTGGAATGCTTTGGTGAGGTGAAATATTGCCATTCACATTGTGTGCTCTTCCTAGTTCCTGTCTGAAATCCCGTGTTTTCCTAACATCATCCTGCATCCTATATGAACAGCTATAAAATGCTTCGACGTAGACAGCTGAAGTAGTTTTTTAAGTGATACACACTTACCCATCTCACTTACGGGGCGTGATCCAAAGAGACAAAGAAGCGAAATGGGACAGCTAACAACACTCTAAACTTCAGCTCATGAAGAAGGCTTGTGTTCAAGTAAGATGCCTTGTGGACATCGTTAGACCACTATTGCCAGAATACAATTGCCAAGTAAATGCTAGGATAGGATATATATAGGATTCAGGCACGAATGTTAGATCAATACTAAGTTTCCATAACACACCTGCAGTTAAAAGACTTTCCAGCTGTGGAAGAAGTAAGTTTGGGGCAGTGGAAGCACAAAACCTGTCTAGGTTTTAGTCTAGCAGTAAGTTGGGTTATGTTTGAGATTATTCTCAGCACTGAGGTGGGAAAAACAGCATGAAGCCTTTAAATATTAAATTTTACCTCTAAATTATCTTCAGTTTTTAAAGAATATAGTTATTATTTGTGATACGGGTTTGGGGTTTTTTTTCAGTGAGAGTTTCAATAGGAGACAAGGAAAGGAACCATGAACAGATACTATTAAAGCTTTAGCCATATACAGAGATGTAGTCAAGACACGTACCTTGAAGAGGACTGAGATAACAATCTCAAGTATCCAAATAGTTTCTTTAATTTTGCAGTATCATTACAACTGCATAAACTGAGTAATTTCACAGAAGTGGGAAAAAAAAAAATAAAAATCAATGGTGCTATTGATGTGCTCCAGCTGAGGTGTACGTGGCATTTAAAAGATGAAGTGCGGAGCCAAAGCTCTGTCGAGTTAATCGTAAAAATGTACTGATTTGTGCCTGGTTAAAACCCATCAGTTGGCTGAACCTTTGCACGCTGGTTGTATTTCAGGAAGTTATTTTTTGAATGTCAAGCACTTGCGTGGGCAGGCAAATTTCTCTTACACATTTCTCAAGGTTAGTGAGGCCATCCTGTCTCTCTTGGGAGTGCCAGTTCTCCTGCAGCGTGGAGACAGAGCGTTGGAGGCAGGTGCTATTTTAAAATCTTTTGTTAGTGATAGTATTCTGGAATATTTTTATGTGCCTGTTTTTATTTATATTTATCGATTTACTTATTTGGTAGACTGGCAGAAAACAGTTTTGTGTAACGGGGTTGCCGAGTAAAGGAAGTATTGCAGAAGGCATTGTTTCATGTCCGTGTTTCCCTCTGATCTAGGAGTCATTTGAAAGGGCCGTGATCACGGTTTGATGCGAGAGCAGAAACTGCTCCACGTTATTTAACTTCACAAGATGAATGATCTCATTTGGTTTACAAGAGAATTTGAGGAGGATATCAGCCAAGAGATGGGGTTAGGTAATTTTCAGGGCTCATTTTATTATTTAAATATATAACAAAGCTAGTTCGATATGCAGATCTGACAACACCTTTACTTCTGTCTTCCTTCCCAGTGATCTAGGGTTTTTGCTGGGATCTGCCTTGCACTCAAGTACAGCTGAACTCTTTTGCTGGTATTTGCAGCAGACTAGAATGATAGAATGGTTTGGCTTGAAAGGGACCTTAAAGATCATCTAGTTCTGATCCCCTGCCATGGGCAGGGACACCTCCCACTCGGCCGTGTTTTTCAGGGCCCCATCCAACCTGGATTTGAACACATCCAGTGACGGAGCACCCAGAGCTTCCCTGGGCGACCTGTTCCAGTATTTCACCACCCTCAGAGTGGAGAATTTCCTTCTTATTTCCAATCTAAATCTGTCTTCTGCCAGTTTCAAACCACTACCCCTTGTCCTGTCACTACAGGCCTTTGTAAAAATTCCCTCCCCAGCTCTTGTAGCCCCCTTCAGATACTGGTAGACTTCAATAAGGTCTCCCCAGAGCCTTCTCTTCTCCAGGCTGAATAACTCCATCTCTCTCAGACTGTCCTTGTCGGAGAGGCTGAGGAGAGATCAGTCCTCTGATCATCTTTGTAGTGCTCCTCTGGACCGACTCCAGCAGATCCACGTCCTTCTTGTGTTGGGGGCTCTAGAGCTGGACACAGTAGTCTGGGTGGGGTCTTACAAGAGTGGTGTAGAGGGGCAGAAATCCCCTCCCTCAACCTGTTGGCCACGCTTCTTTTGATGCTTCCCAGGATATGGTTGGCTTTCTGAGCTGAGTTCATACATTGTTAGCTCATACTGAGCTTTTCATCAACCAGCACGCCCAAGTCTTTCTCCTCAGGACTGCTCTCAGTAAGACTAATTAGTCTCCTTTGGGAGGCACGTGCTTAGCTCTAACTCTTTAAAGAACTGGTACCTGATTCTTCCCAAACAAGTGGTGACACATGGCAGGATAGCTGCAGAATAGTGTAATGCCTTTCTGGACAAGATGTAGAGGAGGAAAGGAGATCATGTCTCTCCTATCCCAAGTTACCTTTCTTCATGGCTGATGATGAAATAAGTGCCTCCAGGGACATGAACTCTTTGTATTTCTAAATGGTTTT
The DNA here is from genome assembly GCA_025331215.1 of Actenoides lindsayi. NCBI lineage: Eukaryota > Metazoa > Chordata > Aves > Coraciiformes > Alcedinidae > Actenoides > Actenoides lindsayi. The sequence goes on along the minus strand of WTSP01004564.1, from coordinate 27,103 downwards.
TTAAAGGATTGCTCTTGTGATAGCCAAGAATGAGGATAAGCATCCATCTTAGGGTCAAACTTTTGCCGTTCATATGATTTATGGAATTCTGGAAACTTGTTCTGCAGAATTCAAGATAGCACTGATACCGTCATGCTCTTCTTAATGTGTTTCCTGCTTATTTTATTGAATTTGCATTCTGTAGCATGTGCAACAGGTATACAAGGTACATTTTATAAGCCAAAGCTGATTCGGTGTGCACGATACAGATTCGATTTAAATCTAAATCTCTGATAATTATTATCTCTGATAATAAGTAATTTACAGGACTTTTTTTTTCATCTTTTAATGACCTTTGATTCCTGAAAGAACTATTGGTGGTGTGTGCATGGGGAAAACAGTGAGGTTACATTATTGGTGTGGATTTTGTTCTTTGTTGGGTTTGGTTTGTTTGAGTGGGGTTTTTTAATAGCAAGGTGAGTAAGATGATGCCTGCACAAATTGCTCATATTTCATGGAACCGTTACGGAGGAAAGTACAAGTAACAATACAAGCTCACAGTGGGAATTAAACATAGGGGAATGTAATTTCAGCAGTTTTAAACAAGGACAAGTATGGCCTTTCAGAGGTGCTGAAGAAAATAAGTAAATATTTATAACCAGCCACTTAAAGATTAGCATTAATATGTAAAAGATCAATGGTGATTGTATTTCTACGTTAATATCTATTGATATGAATGGAATTAAGAAATGGCATTCTCACTTCAGGTGAATTTTCAGTATTTCAGGAAATTCTATTCTCATGAAGAGTCAACCCTGAAAAATTTTTGTCCCTTAACATTATAAAAAAAAAATTAATGATATTAAAAATACAGGTTGTGTGTGTGTGAATATATATTTCATATTTTTCATTAAAATTTAAACTTTTTTTTTTCCATAAAATATGAAAAGCTTTGAAGTTTGAATTCAGTTCATAATTCATGTGATCTAACTTTACTTTCAAAATGTAGAAGCAGGCTAGTTACCAAATCAACCTTATACCATAAATGGAGTTCGTTTAATCAAATTAACTCTTCCTAGTGAAAAATATTTGTTAAGAAATATATAAAGAAGTAATATTATGCCTCTAGCAAACCCAGGCTTTTTAGACTGAGAAGAAAAGCTAATACCTGAAACAGTTTGAAGGGGTCTGCATCAGTTATTTAATTGTCAATGGAATGCATTTCCCTATATGCTGGTGATGTTTGGACTTACCTTGCTCTCATTTGCAAGTAAGAAAATACAACTAAAGAGAGGATAAGATAATCTTCATGTCAAGTAAGGCAGGTAAAATAAGTAGGAACATCATCTCTCCCTACAACACAGCAGTTGTGTCCATTTAGGGTTATCAGGTGTGCAACAGAGCTACAGATGTCACATAGAAGGTTCAGAAACTTCCCATCAGTTCTCTCCTGTTGGTTTGGAAGTAGTCTGAGTTTTGGCTTAAAGTGCAGTTTCTTTTGGTCACTGAACCGCAAGAAACGTATGATACAAAGTGTGCAAAAACGGTTATTTTCTTCCATCTTTTAAACATGCCAAAACCACGAGGAGTCTTTAACATGCAGGTGGTGGCCAGCAGGAAGAGCTGACGGGTATTGCACAGTCGTGGTGGATGTGGTTCTGTGGTGGTAGAGGTACCCTGCAGGCTCAGCTCAGGAACCACTGCTCTGAGTTTCATTTCAATGACTCGTCAGCTATGTGTAGGTAAGTTTTTCATTATTGGTTTCCAGATCTGCTGGAACAACTTCTTTTGTCCAGCTTGTGTTCCTGCTGCAACTAGTCACAGGTTCTTAAGCACTTGGGCCTCAGTGAGAGGATAACTCCCTCCATATAGGGGTTCTTGACCCCTGCCACAGATGGACAAGTGTGACATTCAAGGATGACCTGTCAAGAGCTGTAGAGGGAAGTCTTTTGCAGTAAACCATATGGTCCTCGGGTCTCCTCTGCACAAAATGTTTTCCACAAAGTATCTGTGCTGGTTTTCTACAGATTGCGAGAAGCAATCTCCTGACAAACCAGAAGGAAATCCCTCTCTGCTTGTCATTCTTGACAAAGCAATAATGATGGCATAAAATGTGACAAAAATTAGAATTTTATCTGTTGCTGTTCTTGAGTAGTACCAGATTTTCTGCAACTTCTGTGCTACTGATAAGGAGAATGAAATGTGTTCTGAAGTCCAGAATATTACTTATTCCAAGCCTTTACTTGGGTTTTTGAAATGGGTACATTTTGAAAAGAAAATAGAAGCAAAAATAGACTAGGTATCTCTGTAATTGCTTTCACACTTGTCTACAGATACCCTGAGTGCAAGTAATTTGGCAAAATTTGCACGTTAGGTGGAGAAACAATAATCAGCTTTTTTTTCCCACTAGTCTAGACTCTTCCAACTAGTGAGAATATTTGCAGATAAAGCTAACAAGCTGTAGTTCTACAGGCAGAATTAAATCAACCTAGTGTTATTAAGGGAGACCTGAGTATACATGCACTGCAAAAATAGAGTACATGCTTATGTTTTTTATCTAGAGGTCTACTTAGCTGTTATCAGGAGAGTTTAATGGGGGAAGGTGTGGTGGACAAGATGAGTCTGTTCATGCCTTGCAGAATCTACTTTCTGCTTTTCTGGCCATTAGGTGCCTGATTTAAAAATCCACTGGAACTTTTGTTTTTTTAATTGAAAGCACAAGAATATGTTTGTAGGAAGAACGATCTGATACCGAAGGATATGCTCCAAAACGTTTTCTTTGTTGGCATGTGGAAAGAAGACTTGAGCAGCTCAGATATGTAGACAATGGGTAATAAAGTCCTGACAATTTTATTTAATTCTTCTTTAAATCAGATGCTTAAATGCTGAATGTATCACTCATGGAAAATTTTTACTTTTCATATCTCAAAGTAACTTGCTAATGACAGTTACAAGAGAAGCAAGGTTTCTGTACTTACATTTTTTTTTCATTTTTATTTGTTGATTTAAAATTATTACTTTAAAGGGGACCTCATCCTGAAATAATTTGCTAACTTCTTTAGATCAGTATCACTAAAGCTACAACATACCAATGAAATTATTGGAAGGATCATTTTTTACGAAAAGATAGGGAGATGTGGGTAGATAACCTGGGGGAAGTTAATCATGATGCTTTATTTCCTAATTGTTAGGCTTTTCGCTTGTGTTCTTGATGTATACATTGAATTCATGATGACAAGTTATCTTTGGTTCGTTAATGAATATCCTACAAGTAGGCAGGAAAAATGGCTGCAGAAAAGTCATCTCATCTGTTATATCTGACTCAGATATTTCAAACCATGGGATATTTTTATTATTTAAAGGTTACTTCCCGAAAGCTTTTATGAAACTTTAGTCACATCTGTTGACACTAATTGGCACTGTGCAGTTGTAAACTCCACGGTTCTCTGAAGAGGTTGAAGTTAGTGTTAAATCTGATGTGTGACTCTTTCAGTAGGCAGTTACACGACAATGGTTTGAAGTATTTCAGCAGTCGCAGAAGGTGCAGAGTAGTGGGCAGACGCCACGTAGTATTTTTACGATAACCACTGAAAGACAGACACTGGTGTCTCTTAAATGACTAAATAGTGAGGGATAGAATCATATTAACGAAAACTGCCTTCATATTTGCACAATCTAATACATACTATTGCTTGTATAGTTTTTTAATCAGTTTTGAAGTGTAGTAATTAGGACAACAACTTTTCTTTCTTTTTTTTTTTTCCCTACGATAACCAAAATATCCTTTGGCTGAAACTAAATGTTGTTCCATTTTCTCAGTGTCATTATTTACAAAAAGATTCAAAGCTATGCCGCTGGAGTTGTGCATATGCTGCTGATAAACAAGATGTTTTAAGATACTAGCCCCAAGACTTAAAGAAAGATGTTGGAATTGCATTTTCTATAGTAAATATATTCATTTCCTCTCAGAAAAGAAGATCTAGGATAGTTCTGTGTTAGGTTTTACAAGGAGATGGTAGAATCTAATACAATGTTTGCACGTGCTGCATTTGTGGTAATTTCCTGATTGCTGCCAAAAAAAAAAAAGGAAAAAAAGAAAAAAAAAGAATTGAAAACAGAATAAAGCAAACAAGTTAAACTGCAAAGAAATCATCAGGCTTCTGAGTTTTACACATAGTTGTCTCAGTTCCCTTACAGGCTATTTACGTGGGTTGGATTATGCTGAGTTTGTTGAGGAATTGAAGGGAGACAAGCAGTATAAAAAACTTACAGTAAACTTGTCTGGGTAGAAACTACTTTCCATGCCCATTAAAATATCTGTGTCTTAGTAATAAGTATTGGATAAGAATCTGAATAGAACAAAATTCATTGAAGTGAACTAGTTATATAAATTTATACTGTGAAGTTAGTTTTTAATAAAATACTCAATTATAGCACGATCTCATGGAAGATTTAATTGTATTTGCTATCTTAAAAAATTAGCAGAACTGGTTTGTGGGCAGATACCCAAGTTTGTGGGATCTATGTTCTTGAAGTTACTCAAAACTTGGCTGAGCAAGTTCCTGAACATCCATATCTAACTTGACATTAGCCCTGCTAGCAGGGAATGGACCAGATGACCTATAAAGATCTCATCTAGCCTAAATTATTCTATGATCTTGGACTAATCCACTCTGTCTTCACTTGCATCTTTCCCTGGAAGAAAACATAGTACTGAGTTCAGTCAGTATAGTACCCCCAAGTGTATTTGTGTAATCCCTTCTTATTTTGGCAGGTGACACACTGTGTTGTGTAGTTCCCATGGAAAAATAGGTGCTGCTCTGTGATATTTTTGAAAAAGTTCATGACCCAACCACAGAAAGCTAACCGGGTCTCTCAAACTGAATTACATGTTAGCTACTGTTCATGGACAATATAAATAAATATGTAAAAGGCTGAATTGTTTACTAGTGGGTCAGAGAAGTTACTGTAATATAAAGCTTCTTGATTTTTTTGACAGCTACAGCTGTTACCATATTGACTGTTTCTGAGATGGAAGCAAGATGTATTTATGTGGTAAATGCAAATGTGACCTTAGAGTGAGGCTTGTTTTATTCTCTTCAAAGAAGAGAGGTAAAAAAAAAAAACAACAACCAAAAAAACCCACCAGTATCTTCCGCTTACAGGTTTGCCAGTGGTTCCTAAATTCTGATTGCTTGTGTTTCCTTGGCATCGAATCCCAACCCATTTATCATAGTACCAATTTCCATTTCTGTTGTTTATTGGGAGAGACATGCTGATGTAATTACAGAGGAGGGAACGGGCACCTCTAATCTACAGCGCTGTCCTTAAGTCATACCAGTAGCTAGCCCAGCGTGAAGACACTGCAGACAATAAGAAGTGAAAATGCGATCCCATTATTTCTGCAGAGTGCTCTGAGGCGTGACATTAGAAAACAGCACCCTTCTTGCAAAACCTGAGCATCTCCAATGTCACTAGACCATCAATCAGATCTGGTTTCATTTACTCACTAGGCCGACTAAAATATCCTATCTCGAAGCTCTTCAGAGAGACACTAAATTATGCTAACTTCCCATTTGACCTATCATAAATAATTAATGTAATTATTGAGGCTGTTTCCCTGGATGTGTTAACAGTAGGTGTAGCATTCCAGTTTACAGGCTGTAAATCTACGTCTGTTGAAGGTGCTTTGATTCGTACACTCTCAGATGAGATTTACAGTGGCACAAGAATAATCTGATAAGGTAAACCAATAGTTTTTAATAAAATAATACCTGTAATTACATACTGAAATATCATAGTCTGCATGAAAGGTAAAAGTAGTAAATGTATTGCACTGAGATAATCTACTTTGGTTTTATTTTAGTAGTTAGGGAGGTTTGGTATTTGATACTCCATAAAAGCATACATTCCTGTGACATCTGACAGGACAGTCCTTAGCTGCTGTCAAGCAGTATGGTAATTACTAGGAGGAGCTTAATGCATTTTGTTCCTCTAATTATTATGGGGTTTTTTGTTGTTTTTTTTTTCCCAGTTTCCCCTTTGATTAGCAACCCACTTGACTTGTGGGGAGTTCTGTTAAGTGTTCAGACAGAAGGAGAGAGATGCTAGTGTCTGCATAGTTACATTATACACAGCTTTGCTTTCCTTGAGAAGGTACAGTGGTGTCTGCTGCCCCCCTGTTTGATCACTGAGCTGGCCAAGCTTTCATTTAAAGCAAAGCCAAAGCAATCCTGTCAATACCAACAAAAGGTGTTTTGTCAAGAGGATTAAAGGCTGCTACAGATGAGATATGAATAGATGATATAATTAAATCGTCATTAAACCCACTCAGGACATGGCACGAGTTGATCTGAACAAGTTAGGTATGTCTAAAATTTTGAAGATATAAATTCAAAGTTTAAACATTCAAGCGTGTAAGTGCTTACAATCAGACAGATGTTGGCTGCCTGAATAAAGATTCCTTGGTCCAGCCTGCTGATGCCATTCTGCAGGATGGGATGGACAGTCTGGCTGGTCCAGTGACTGTGCACTGGAGTTAATTTCTCTTTGCTCTGTTAGGACATGCTGAGAATCAGGAGAAGGACCAAGAGAGATGCTGCTACTTTTGTAGTAGTTTTTCTTTCGTGAGCTGTAATATTAGGTTCAGGAACATAACTTTCTAATTGAACATGTGGCTATTGACGTCTTAAGGTCTTTTGTGCCTTCCTGCTCTGCAGTCTCCATTTGCCTTCCCCTCACTGTCTCCTTCCCCTTCTTTTCTCTGATATATCTTCTTTTCATTGAGCTGCTTTCACGTTTAGGAACGGTGAACACCTTCAGGAATGATTTTACAGTTTTCTATTATGGTTTGGGTGGGGTATTTTGTATGCATGCTTGTCACTTTAGGACTGGGAGGAGGTGGAATGGAAGACTCTACTTACTTCTTGAGAATAAACACTACTTTCCCACTGACTGATTATCTAAAACCTTTGACAGGTTTGGTGTTCCCAGCTCGAGCATCCCACAAGGCAGTCCTCCCAGCAGTGCTGGATGCAGCTGCTGCCTGGTGCTGTAACTTTCTCTATGTGCTGGATAGGGTTGGTTGTCTTGATTGAGGGTTTCCTGGTGGTGCCTTAGCATTGTGGATCCCTCAGATTTCTGCAAAGGTCTCTTAGGGCACTTGCCCTGCCCAGCATTGGGCTAACATAATGGCCTTTCTCCTTGTCAGCACAGGGAGGGAATTGGCTCATGGGATGTCCCAGCGCAGAGGCCACGCTGTGAGAGAGGGGAGTGCTGAGGCTCCCAGTGTAGCTCTGGCTGAAAGGGTCATGCAGGAGGGGCAGGGGAATGTGTAGTGGGGTCTTTTCTCAGCCCCATTGCTATGTGTGTAGAGCCACTCCAGCTCTACCTTCTCCTGCTTGAGATCTGGTGCTGTGGACTGTTCCTGCTACCGAGAGGGAAAGGAGCTAGCTGTTTGTGGGATGTCAGTCATACCACCCCATCTCCTGAGCGATGATGTTCGGCTGGTATGAGCGAGCATACGCAGTGCAGTCTTGGAAGAGAGTGAGCGTGAGTGGGGAGCGCTGGCATGAGTGATGGTGCCCTAACGTTGCAGTCGTTCTTCGGTCTCCCCCAGACAGCAGCCGCTCCTCTTGCCCGTACCAGCCACTTACTCATGCACAGCACAAATGTTCTTGTTTGCACGAGAATGTTAAAGAGATGTTCCAACTTCACTAGCTATTTGTTTGGTTATATCACAGGCAGTAACTTCTAACTTAATAAACCAAACAGACAAATGTTCAGGAGTTACCACAGCAGTGTGAAAGTGTTTGATTTTTTTACCAGTGTGGCAATGTGAATCCAATGCACAGTCCCCCTCTGCAGCCAGCCTGTAAATGTTTAGAAAGGACATTCTGATCTGTCTCATTCCTGATCTTTATACAGAGAGTTAATTTAAATGAAAAGTAGCCTAGTTTGGATTAGAAAAGTGCAAGTCTCAGATTCTATGATGAGTTATTGCAGCATCCTAATCTGTTTTTTACTTTCCCCGTATATTTTGAATATCAAACTCACACACACAAAAAAGTGATTTAATTCTTATTAACTATTATTCTACCCTTATTATTAAACCATTGTAATACAATAGCTGATTTGATTTAAATGCCATGGCAAATATATATAAATTTTGTATCCTAAGTTGGGCTGGATATTCTGTACTAGAGATTATATCCATCAATTACACAGGAGACCCACCAGCAAGAATGTGTGACCTGAAGGGTTAGATTTCTGAGGAGTATGTGGCAGGTGGATGAAAGCTTTTTGCCTTTTTCAGTCTATGCATCCTCCTTCAAATCCCAGTGCTCTTTCAGTGCTGCATCTTTCTGTCATGTGGACTTCAGGCATTGATCAGCTCCTGTTTTACGGTATGAAATACTCAATTCCAGTTACAGGTTTAATCTTCAGAAAAGGAATCGTGGCCAAGGATGTTTATATTTATTCCTAATTGAAAGAGAGAAGGCAAGAACCTTGGATCTAGAAATGAATGATGGCTACATCTTGGTGTTGTCAGGCACTGTAAGCATGTTTTGACCTTAAAACAGCTTAGAGATAAATCTTACTAGCAGTACTGTTTTGCACATAGGTAAATCCTCTGACAACAATAATGAAAGCCAGAAAACTGATTTTTTCCAGTGTTACTGGAGCAGAAATTTCTACCTTATTGTTTTACGGCTTGGTATTTGAAACACAGCTTTCTCATGCTGGTGCACACATTTATTAGTATTAAATCATACCAGAGGAGAAAGCATCTTTGTTCTCCACTCTATATTAGTTGGACAGGTAATCTGAAAGTCTGGATGGTGTTATAGTTGGTACTTTCTGGAAAGCAGTATCAGGGTTAATGCCGTGCAACCTGGACTATTATTTGTCACTTGTTAATTATTCTAATAGTAGGTATCGTTTGAAATTTCTCAGTTGCTGCTGTTAGATAAAAAAAAAATACCTAATTTTCCTTTCCGTTTTCCCTTTTTTTTCCCCTTTTTTCCCCTTTTTTCCCCTTTTTCCCCTTTTTCCCCTTTTTCCTTTCCCCCCC
>WTSP01004564.1:0-17951 GCA_025331215.1 Actenoides lindsayi | reverse complement strand
GCGTCCCTTGTGCCCTCCCTTGCCACCTAACTGTGTCTGGGACTTTTTTGTAGTTAAACCTAAGATTTTTACCCCATCTATTCTATTTTTTTTACCCCATCTATATCTATTTTTACCCCAGTAACAGTTTGTTACTGTTTAGTCCTGCCATCAGATAAGTCAAGTAAGCATAGATGTTCCACACAGATACAAATGTTAAATAACAAAATTGCTGTTCTGAGTAGTTTTCTGTGTGATTTTTGTAGATGCCACTGTTTCCTATTATCTGTGCATTTGCTTGAGACTTATTGGGTGAATCTGGCAGCAGATGCTCTATCTGCCAGACACCATCAGATGCTAGGCACAGACTGGTTGGAGAAAGTGACTTTTTTTTTAAAGAACTGTCCATTACAGTTTCTTAAAATTTCTACTTTACCACGTGTTATCCTTGCTGCATATTTGAGAACTACAGCAGAGTCGTGATGGGGATGCTTTGGGGAGAGTCTTGTGTTGTATATATCCGCTGTGATTCAGGGAATCATTTATTCCCATACTGCACATTGAGGGCAGTTTCATGGGTCCAGCATGTGTGAATGCTGCTGAGATCCTGTATCAGGGTCACAGGGAGCAAGTGCAAACGCTGACTCCTTACAGACCCTCCTTTGATAGGAGTTCCTGTGCGTCCAGCGGTCTCAGACTGGTCTCGGGGATCTCTCTGTGCTTCTTGCCTTTCAACCCCCTCCAGGGAGCAGTGGTGGTGCTGGGTGTGTGCCAAGGTGCCAGGCTGCCCTTGGGCAGGGAGAGCTGGGCCTGCTAGGCAGCATCTTACTCAGGTGAGGAGCAGGAGGGAAAGGCAGAAGCTCCGAGTGGGCTGCTGACTCCGCTGCTTCCCAAGATGTGTGGTTCATGTTGGCCCTGGCAGCGAGCTGGTTTCTTTGCAGTCATTTAAAGCCAGGCTTTTTGCTCACAGACCCACCAATAATTCGTCTGTACCTGGGTGTTTGAAGACTTAATTATCATAAATTTGTGTAACCGACAGTGGGGTTTCTGAGGCAACTTCAGCAGTCCCAGATGAGATGTTCGAGTCTCTGATATGCATGTGTAATGCTCAGTTTGGGTATTGTTCCAGCTTGTGTAGGTAGACCATTAGCTGTGCTTAGACAAACTGATAAAAAGAAATAAAAATACTCTTGCTCTTTCAAGAGTAACTCTGTGTAACTTAAAAACCCAACAAAAAAAGGCATCCTACCTGCTGTTCCCCTCTCCCCACCCTTAAACCTATTGCATTTAAAGAGCAGAACTGAGTCATGCAGATTAACTTGATTTTTTAAATTTTTCTAATTATTTTTACATGCACAACAGAATTCCAGTCCAAATGCATTTGATTTGAGAGAAATAATTAGTGTGCCAGAGATCTGATGACAACCGAGAGAGTGCAATGAAATGTTCCAACTTCCATTAGAAAATAATGACCTTCTTGGCTGGGTAAGAATATTTTAATTAAATACCAACAATTCATAGCAATCAGCGAACGTATTAGCCATGAAATTTGATTCTCTCATCATGGACTGTTCACTTACTTCAGACAAAAATGAATATCATTTCAAACCTCACACTGAGCACTGTTTTAAAATACCAGTGTAGGCTTTCTGTGGTTTAGGAAGGTGAAGCCTTAAACACTGGTTCAGAAGAAGTTGCTGCATGATTGACCAGAACTGGTAGCTAACGGTGCCGTTCGTTTTGTTAGCAGGCTGATGCTTCAGTGGAAACTTGAGTGGGTCCAGTTTGTTGTCTGGTCAGCAAATAGAAAAGCAATTGCTTCTTCCTTGCTTGATTCCACTTCTTATTGGTGGGTTTTACCGTCAGGGAAACTAAATGGGAAGACATCACTAATGGAGGAAAAATATTTTCCGAAATGAAAATGATTTGCATGAATTACACTCCAGTCTTGTTAATAACATTTTGGAAACCACTAATGCTGTATTTTATTGCCAACAGTGAAACAAGTAATTGGGCTCTTCAGAGACAGATTTATATTAAAAAAAAAAGGGGGGGTGAGGGGAGGGGTTGTTAATACTTGTATTTTGCTTTTAAAAAAAAAGTTTGCTAAAAGCTCAGCCCTGTTTTATGTAGGGAGATAGGCACTTGAACTTCCTGCAGAATCATTACAAGATTTAACTTCTATGTGACTTCTTTTGTAGCAATGCTACAATCATGCACAGCAAAACTTTCACGTTCAAGTCTGAAGTTGTTGCTCTGCAGGGTTCATGTGATTTGACAAAGTTTCAGGCACAATCGGGACACTTGCACACTGATGGGTCACAAATGGTTAGTGGAAGAATGAGGCACGGGCATCATTTATAATTGAGCAGCCTTGGGACTAATTCTGCTTGCACTGAAATGGAAAAGAATTACAGTTTGCATACACAAAGAAATATCACAGTTGGGAGCTGCAACATGACACAAGGGAGGTGCAGAAGGAGTTGAGTGCATTTTCTGCTTCTCTGACTTTGTCTTTTATGTCAGGAGAGGAACTGAAGTCAGGACATGTTCAGTAATTTGAGGTTCTCTGTGAAAAGATAAAACTCTAGAGTTTTATGCTGGAGTGCAAGTTAGGGATTTCTTAACTAGCAGGGTGTTACCTGCTTTCACCTTGGCCAATGACTTGATTTTTCATCAGTTGTATGGTGGAGCAGTTGCAGCTCTACAACTCTTGCATTAGAGGCTTTTTCCCTTGCCACAGTGAATTTATATCTATTTCACCAGCTTCCAGGAGCTCTTATTAACCCCTTTGAGATAAGATGCAATGTCCTTTAAAAAACAATTATTATCTCTCCATTCACTGCTGAATCTCAGTACCTTCAGTTATCTAGAAAGGTATTCAACTTCAGAAGCTGCAATGGTAGCATTGAAGTTGGTTGTATCAGGAACAGAGCAATTAATATGGTGAAAATTTGCACAGAGTTGTCAGATCAGAAGTTGCTGTATTGTCTAAATAGCCAATTTTCTTCAAAGATTTATTCCTCTGTACTGTTACCTTATACCAGCTTTCAGTTTAAGACCTCCAGAACTGGTGTGACTGTCTTGTCCTTTTTAAAACAAAACATCGGGGGGAAATTGCTTTTTCCTACTTTGTTCTTTTTTTTTTTTTTTTTTCATTTTTATCTCTACTTCTAGTGAGATGTCAGACACTAGACCTATTTGCTCTATGCATGGAGTTTATCAGTAAAAAGCATATGGAACAGTTATTGCAGTTGTTCATTTCCCCTGCAGACTATGCTGTTTAACATACATAAGATGGAGTGCACAGGAGATTCCTGGTGAAATGATTAGTTCATGATGTGAAATCATTTTTTAACACAGGCTTTCTTAAACTACTGGTGCAATTCTAGCTCATTTAAATGCATTTGAGGGAAGGTATTAACTCTTCCATTAAGTGTCATTCTGTTTTAACTTTTGATAAGCCATGAATTTTTGTACTTAATGTTTCCTTTTCTAGTGATGTGAGTTAAAATATGGTCAACTAGGACAAAGCTTTAAGGTTAACCTATACATTTTTTCTTTATTTCACCACTTTTAATTGTGGCACTGTTTAAAGGTGATGAATAAGTCTGTTGTGTGCAAGAATGCTATTTTATATTTTTTTTAATGGGTAACTGTGATCTAGAAAAGCAGCAGTGATTTATTTATGTATTTATTTATTTATTAAACTTCAGATAGCTAGAATTCAGGTAGATCTCTTGTCTGTTATACATCAGTACCATGTCATTTTGAGCACGCCCGTGCTGAATTCCGTGGTTGTGCAATTGTTGCGTTGAGATTTGCATTTCTAGTGACTGTAAGGGCATTAATAACTCACTACTGAAATACGTAGTGTGATACTTTGTAAGCCTTTGGTCCTGCCTCCGCCATGAAAGTACCATATAATGAAAGCCAACATTTAGAAAAAAATACCAAAAAAAAGTTATTTCCTCATATAAAAAAAGGTCACAGAAAATGACAACAGAATAGGCTATCATTTGGCATTGCCTTTTGAGACATTTGAAATGTTTGTATGAAGAAAGAGTAACAGCGTAATATCACTTCAGCTTTTTAGATTCAGTTTCAAAAAAGCCAAAGGATTTTTGATAAAAATATTTTGTAACCCAGTTCACATTTTCTATACAAACAAAATATATGGGGTTTTTTTAGTGCTATGGTATTTATTGTTTCATATTTGCCAAAATGTGAAAAACATGTTGATTTCTTACAGAATAAGGAAGACAAAGTGAAGGAGAGGAAATCATTGAAATACTCATAAACTGGGGAAATGCAAATACATTGCATATTTCATTCATAAATAAGCTGCTTTGTGTTCCTAAGGCCATTAGATTTTAAAGACTAATAACTTAGCTTCCTGCAAAGAATCTGATATCAGACTCTAATATTGGTATTCCCTTTCAACTCTGGAAGATTCCCTCTCTCATTTCCATATCAGCATTTGGTAAATACAACATGGAGCATTCAGTATGCTTTAAAGATAAGAAAGTGTTGGACACAGCTATGAGGAAACCAGAATGATTGCTTTAATGTGACCACAGAGATATCGTTCGAATGAATGATGGTGAGAGCTGTTTGCCTATAATTCAGCATCAGGATAAAATAGGGGAGATTTGAAATATTAGCATAACATAACGAATTGAGAGACTGCTCTCAAAAATATGAATGAATATATCAACAGAAAAAATGAACTCCATGGCAGTGGACTCGGGATGTCAGTGTGTGCCTTATAAGCATGAGTTTACAGTGCAAAAACGGGCACTCTGTTTTGGTCTGTGTCTGCTCTGAAGAAGACTACAGTTGTCTGCATGCCTATGATCCTTCCGAGTTCATCTAGAAACCTGAAGACTTTTCTAACTGCTGTGTTACATCTGATCAGAATGCAATATTGGCAAACTGGAAGGCGTTCAGAGGGAAATACCAATTATCGAGGAATAGCGGGGTTTAAATCAGAATGGATGACTAAGCCTCGGTATTTATCACAAACGTTCGTGGTGGAAGTGATTGTATTTTCAGTTACGTCTCTGCAAAACTCTTGCCAAAATATTTGTGATCCTGACCAGAAATCTTTTAAAGTATGCCTTGACATAAATCATAATAGTAATAGTCATTTCTGGGAGTTGGGGTACCATAACATTGTAGGAGTAGTAGAAGAATATAAACATTAAAATAATGTTATTATAACAATATAACAGTACTAGATTAAAATACTAATTACTAGCAATAGTGGAAAAATGTATACTGAATATCAAGAAAAACTCACAGAGTGGAAGGTTACTCTTCTTTACACCCCTGTAGACTTCTGTAAGATTAAATATTTTTTATTGGAAATCATCTTTGCATGTAGTGTGGTAAACGATACCAGTTAGTGTTGGTAGTAAATAGTGACACCCACCAAAAAAACCTTAATGCATCCCCCAATGTATTCTGTTTCTCTGATTCATTAAGAAAACACATGAGTACAAATGTAAATTGGCATACAAAGGATATGAGGAGAGAGCAGACAGAGAAACATAAAGATGAAAGAAGTATTTACAGCCTGTTAAGTTCCTGGAGATTTATACTGCTCCTGTGCTTTCAAGAAAGACAATGATGATATAAACCAGAAGAGTATAACATGCATGTTATCTTTTCTTACATACAATTTTAAAGGTGAATGAAGGGCAATCAAAGAATCTGTCTTGAATATTATAATTGGCTTTAAATACAGATGTTAAGGAGAACAGTTTCCTTGGTTTGATTCACCTGTAAATTCTTTTTGTGTTGTCGCTTCAGACACCCTTCTGAAAAGTAAGTATTTCAAAAAAGTGGCTTCAGATTTTTGCATCCTACAGGATTTTCTGCAGTTTTGTTTCTGTCGTATCTCTGAGGATGTTCCCAAAGAGAACTGATATTTGATCAATAAAACATTTCCTGAATACATTTTAAGCTGAAGCTATACTGTTGCCGGAAAGGGAATGCATTGGGAGATAAATTAATAATTAATATTAGCTAAAATGAATAAATATTTTAGAAGAGATAACGTAACGGGCTGTGTAGGAAAACGGGAATTTCCTCTTTCCAAGCCTGCCTACAATCAGATGCAATTGCTTGATTTTCAGTTGTGAATTTGCTTTGCCCTATGGCACAGGAATAGGAGAGCTAGGCGCACCGCAGGGGGACTGTCTTGGTATGCAGGCTGAAATGGAAAATCAGATTTCAGCCCCAGATCCCTGTAAAGAGCGTGTTGGATGTTGACCTGAGGCTCTGTTGCGGCAGGTGGGTGTACAGATTCCATTTAATGTAGGTTGCATTCTTGCAAACCAGGACTGGAAACTTCCTGGTGCTGTTAGAAAGAGCGTTAGTGTTTTGTTTTGTTCTTGTCTGGTGCTTTGTTTATTCCTAGTTTTTCTGAGCTATATATTCTCAAGCTGACACAAAGAGCCCATGTGACACTAGTTATTCTTGTCTGTATGCTTAGCCTTAACTGGTGTCTTCTGGAAGCAATCTTTTCAGGGGTTTGAGCCCCCTTTTTTTTTGAGCTTTTTTCCTCAGTGGCTAAAGATGGAGTGCATGACAAGGACAAATTTTATTCTGGTGAGACAAATACATTGCTACATATCCATCTTATGAAGTTGTGCTTTTTTAAATAGAGACTGGAGTTTAGCTCCATTGAATTATTCACACTGCACACAGAATCCTACTTCTTAAAAAAAGAAAAACCCATTATGCACTGATGAAAGTAGGCTGGTTGGTAATGCACTCTATTCCTGTCTTTTTGAGTATATGATGTTTCTGAGCTATGCAGCAAAGAAAAGAACTTTAAAAACTCTTAGAATTGGTACAAATGAGTGGACATATCTGGATATAGTGAGTCTTTTGTCTGGGCAATCTGGTAAGTTTTGTGATGAGCCTTCTGCTTGTCAGCTTTCTAACAGCATGAGCTGTGCCAGACAAACCTAATGTGATGAACAAGTTTAGTTGTGGCTGGATCAGACTGTTGTCTGTCTGAACAGGTCCATCTGCAGCATTCCCCTAAAAATTAATTTCCACTTCTACACTTGAGATTTTTAGCATGGAAGCTGACTGCCATGCAAAAGCAGCGGCAAGGAGAAAGCCTCGTGGCTAGCAGGTCTTTGTTTAGGGGTATAGCCTTGAATGCACTGTTCTCCAGTGTAAGAACTTCTCTTCATGTACTTTGAAGCTCTGCATAACAAAATTAAGCCTGCAGGCAATGGTTATGCCCTCAGTTGGGTTCCAAAGGTAGTAGATAAAACCCAGTTTTTTCCAGTGTGCTCAAACTTGCCAATCCTGAAGTGAAGAGGGAAAAGTTCTAAATCAGAATGTATTAGAACTACTCACTTTGAAACTAGGAATTCTGTTGCAGTATTTAGTGTACAATATTTGACTTTATAAAAAGAACTGAAACAGTTTTAGTCTTCTAAATACCTCAATAGATTTGATTAAGTGACCATCTGGTAAAATGTTTGTTACCAGTGAAAACACTGAATTTTGGGTTTTTCATGTGCCAAGAAAAATGTGGGTAAGAGTTATAGCTGCATAAATTGAGTGGGCAGTAATTGGACCATATACCTTTCAAGCCTACTCCTATCAATCTAAATAAATATTGTTATTCTTGAAGCCATTTTGCTTAGCTGCGTCACTCCATCTACAGTCACTTGTTTTACCCTGTTGTAACATTCTGTGAAGAATGATTTGACTTCATCTGTTTGCAGCTGTGTAAAGGTGGAGGATCTGAATTTTGTTAGGATTAACACAGAAATAGTTAGGCCCCATGTTCCGTGCATAAACCATGACTTCAATCCGTTGAGAACTGGTTTGCCCATTAATGGGTGAGTGGCTGTGGAGAATGCAGTTGGCTTTTTCTCTCATAGCCCCTGGAGCACTTGTAGCTTTTCCAAGCTACCTTCAGCATTCGTTTGTAAGACAGCACCATGTCCAAAAGGTACATTCTTAAATTAGGAAATGCCACAATGTGCTGGTTTAGGATTTCTAAAAAATGAACCTGAAACACATACTGGTCCTTCTTCCCTATTTATGTGTTGCTATTTTTAACAATAAGGTTTTTGAGGCCTATTATTTTATTCCTATAAAAATGAAAACATTATAAAGGTTTAATATTTGTCCTGTGTTGTATTATGATTTGATACATGTGGGATAGTGGGAAGACTAGATATCACTGCTGCATTCAGTTTTATCTTTGATCCCAAACAGTTTTGAAGTGCAATTGCCAGAGGAGAAAACTAAATTGATTTTACAGCAAGAACCATTCTAATGCAGGGAATGTGATACCATTTGCTCTGTTCATAATTCACCATGTACATCGCTATGTCTTCATTTCGTATACTCATGGAATGAGTAATGAAGTGGTGGTTATTTTATAACTCCATCTCCCTGACATTAAATATTGAAGCTACAAACCCTTTCTGAGAATAATGAGATGAGGAGCTTAGTTTGTTTAGAGTTGTTTCTTTGATAAACAAAAACACTGCAGTAAATACAAATTAATCGGGATTCTGTTGATTCCATTTACGAATTAGAGGAAACTTGTAGGAAAGGTGCTCTGTGAATACTGTGCCTTATGAACATCCTATAGCACTTGTAAAAAGTGTTGGGAGGTTGAGGGAAATATTTGCCTGTGGGTTGCCGGACTCAGTTGCGATTCAAAGTGAACGATGCTGTGAGCAAGCAAGAAACCTGAAGAAAAGACATGGCCATTAAGTAGTTTCCTTAAAAATTTAAAAGGAGTGATGAATAGATGTATTTTATTTCCCACTGCTCAAAATGCAGTTCTTGCTTTCCTATTATAAGTGTTAGAAGTCTGTAATTTCTGTTCTTTTTCTCGAAGCATAGGGCAGTGATCGAATACCTTTCACTGGTATTGCTGGTTCAATATTAGTGTCAATGTTCAAAATGAGCTCTGTGGTTTTATTTCAGCCAAGCAATACTGACTGACTGGGAAGTCTTTTTGTGTTCTCTGATGACCAATGCCAGGGTTGAATCCGGGGAAGAACCTAGATGAAAATCTTGTAGAATACGACGTAGTGTTGTCTGTATTTTGAGGTGTGTTACTTGCTGCGAACCAGAGTGGATTTGTACTGTCACTGCCTTACACCAAGACGCATGGGGATTTACACATTGCAGATCAGCCAGGGGCCATTGCAATTATCAGTCTGACCAGCCAGCAGTCAAAATGTTTTCAGTCCACTGACTACTTGGGTTTAAGGAAGTGGGCCAGAAAATCACTACAGAGAAAGCCCAAGAGCTATTCCAGCTTACTGTGACACCTCAAAACACAATGATTGAAACACTGTGCCACCGAGTCACCCAGTGTGTGACTTGATCATCAACAATTGCAGAATGTATATTTTAACTCAAACATTTCTTACAAATAAGCAAATCTACAATTAAGTGAGATCCAATCAGTGTCACACTGTGTTGTTCCTTGGGTCCTTGTGTTGTTCCTTGTTGTCTTTAGGTCAGGATTATCTCTTTTGTTTTCTCTTCACTCCTTTGATTCCATCAACATTTGCTCCTGGTTTAAGCTAATTTTTATCCTGTCCAGTTGATGACCACCACAGCAAGCTGACTCACTTCACATTTTCATGCATTTATTATAGTCTTCTGGCTGCCTCAATCTATCTCACATTATCACTGAATTCAGGTAAATGGAAGAACCCATCCTTTGTTACAAAGTCTGCTTTGCCTCTTCTTCTTGTTTAGCAAACATATTATTAAGTCATTCTGAAAGGTGCAATAAATCTAAATAACAGTATTGCATTACAGTGTGCCAAAACTTGTGACATTCTGCCAATGCTGGTAGGAATCTTTAACACCAATATTGATGTTTGGTTTGTTTATTATTAATTTTATTTATTTAAAAATTGTATGTGACATTTATAAGAAAGGAAATACATCAAATTAGTATCCATTAAAAGTGACATTTTGCTTTTGGACAATGTATCTCAAATTCTGTGATAAATCATACCTCACAGGTGCAGTAAAGTATATTGGATAAAATTATATATATTTTGCTATCACTTCAAATCAGAATTACAGCATACTTCCTAATGACATCTCTGTGTGTTTTCTCTTTTATGATCTAATGGAATATACATGTATACCATTCAGATACTTTAAGTTATCATGAATCACAATTTCCAGCAATAGGGTGTTTTGGTGGCGACTGCTGACAATACATGCTGACACATCATGAGACTTAGTTCTGGATCTCGTCATTCCAGAAAATAGTGCTGATGAAGATCTTCCAGATATGCCTGTTTTACCAGTAATGTTCACAAAGTATACTCTCTACACATTGACTACAGGATACATAAGATAAAGTATAAGGTAGCCACCTGCGTAAACAAAATAATCTGCTTGCAGAAGGGGTGTGTAGTTGGTTGAGGGGGGGCAGAAATTCCCCAAGTGAAAATTTCAAACTAAGATGGGAATGTGGCAGAGAGAAGAGTGAAAGACCTTGGAATTTTTCTGGGGAACTAAAAAACCAACAAACAAATGAAAAGATATTGCAGGTCATTGAAGTGTGTTGCTCCATAGCAATCAATTATGTGGTAATTTAGATCATGAGGAGGAATCCTAGATGGGGAGGTTCTTGTCTCTGCCCTAGTCCTAACCCAGGTAGTTTGTGCTGTGCATCTCATGCATGCCCAGGCCATTGGTGTCAGCATGTTTCATTCACAGCCCAGGCTGGAGCGTGGTGGCTGCAACATTAAATGCATCTCTAAGTCATTTAAAGCCTCGCTGCAATAGGTTCATTGTTCTCTAATTACCGTGTCAGCTTTCTTCAAGATGTAGTGTTATACTCTGTAACTACTTCTCTGTAACAAATAGAGTTGAATAAAATTAAGAACTTCATACCGAAATAGTGACATTTCAACTTAAGAATCTTTTTTCTTCTTCTGTTATCATTTCTCCGTGCTTGTTTTCTAGCTGGATGAGCAGGAGTGCTGAAGTAACATTGCTTAATACGGATATATTGGCAGTAGTGTCATTATTTACCTCTTCCCATCTGAAAACTCCCAAGGTTTCTTTCTCCTGCTTAAGCAATGCTACAAAGAGGTCTAGAAATGCAGAGCTATGAACAGCAGACTTTGTGACAGGAGGGACTTGATAACTCACCTGCAAGTTCATGCCTCAAAAGTTACGATCTTTCAGCTCAATGGGAATGGGGACTAATGAACTGTAAGGCTTCGTCTGCTGGCAGCCTGCACACTTCTCAGCCACCTACCCTGAAAGGATGTGGACTTGGCTGACACATGGTGTCTTGTGTTTGGATCAGATTATATATGGGACTTATCTTCTGTGAATGTACTTAAAATTTCGTTTGGCTGGGAAAAAAGATTGAATTGGATGGCGGAGAAGTGGAAAGCTATTGACTGCTGCTGCTTTCAGTAAACAATATTGGTATAGAAAGAATTTAGTATTTTATATGGTTGTAGTAATGAAACTATGTCAAAATAACGAAGGTAAAAGGTCTGAGATTTTCAGATAAAGGATCTCTAAGAATGGATCATTTCTAGTACTTTCCAAAACTTATCTCCTAGAGGAGACATGTTAATCTTTTTCATAAATGTCAGATTTATAGTTGGCTCTTTGGGCCTTTTCTAAGCTTATTGTAAAAGTCAAATGTGTCTAGTCTTCCTTGATGCTAATCCTGTGCAACTGTGGAGAAATGAATTGATTTTCCATATCGATGTGGCTATTTCTGCCCAAGCTGTAGAGGAGGGACATGGTTTTTATTGATTTGACCCTGAACTTCCTCGACTCTTGATGAGCACGAATGAAAGAATCACTCTGGAGGTAGTTCTGAATCATCATGGGAACTAGTACCACTGCCTGAGCCAGACTCTGGTTCCCTCGCTGTATGAATTATACATTGGATTACCATCACAGTAATTAGAACAAGATCCAGCTATTAATGTATGACCTCCAGTAAGAGGGTTGCTCCTTGGAGTGCTTGATCTCTGCATAATGGTAAAAGAAGAGATTTATAATATAATTATAGAGGAAGGTTGACAGGGCTGAAACCTTTTAACAGTACTGGAAGTGCCCTTGTATCCAGAGGATGTGCTTGTTTCTGTCAGAAGAACAAATGAAAAGGGATTCAAGAGAAAGATGCATGAGGAACTATTAACTGATGTTTAAAGCTGTGTTAGGGCAGAGTTGTGCAATATTTTCCAGCACTCTGATGGAGAGCAGCTGGGGTATTCGGGGCTTTTAAAATTCTTAGATACTTCACTGTAAGGCTGTTTGAAAGCTGACTGTTGTACTGAGGAGTGATTTGAAATTTAACCTCCAGGAGATACGGAGATAGCAACAGTGATAGAGGCCCTCTACAGAACGCTTTGCAGGACAAGGCATTTTTCTCTGAAAAATTACTGTATCACATGAGGCTGGGTTCTCTGTCACTATGGTCAAACGCTTTCACTGCTACTACTCCTTATGACTCACATGGTGTTTTTGTAACAGAGGAAGCTGGTGCTTCATAGATAGCTGCTTCTGCTTCTTGATTTGTTTGTTTTTGACACACGCACACACATTTAATATAGAAGCTTGACTTTTTTTAAGCTTTTGTTTTGATGACAGAAGAAAACATGAGTATGTCTTTCAGAAAGAAAAAAATCTTATAGAAAGATGCTGTGTCATGCTCCAAAATGCATCCTTCCAGTAATGTGGTTCTTCTCCCACTCCCTCTTTATGCTCATAGATAACATGAACTTATTATTTCAGCTTTGTCACAAAATGGATTTAGTCTCTGGTTTTAAGCAGATCTAAATCACATTGCCAGCATGCTCCTTTGTACTATCATCCTTTAAAAAAAAAAAAAGAAATCTTTATGGCTTTGTTGTATCTAGCCAAAGGTAGAGATAAGGCTGAGCTATTTCTTGCCTGTATGCAATTTAAAAATCAGCAGAGAATATTTCTTCCACAGGAATCGATAAAGTATGAATATCAAATTGTCAGGTGATAGCAGCTGTGTGATGCAGAGGATTAGTGACTTGTACTTTTGTTATCAGGGACTGAGTTCAAACTTAGATACAACAAATTAGAAATAATATTCTGCTGCGTGGGCTTTAGGAGTATTGAACGAAAAGAGCTAATGTGTGTAATACCCCAGTCCAGCTGGGAAATATTAAGCACTACTCTAATCTCTTGCTTTCTGCTCAGATCAGTTATGGATTATCAGTCTAGTACTTGATCATTCTTTACCAACAGGATAAGCCTTCTCCACAGCAAGAAGAAAAATGATTTTAGTGAATTCATATTTTTTGCATGCTCATGGGGTAGCAGTTCCCCTTTCGGGTGTGGTTTTCCAGGCAGGCTCTCGGCAAATGCATTAATGATGAAGGGAACAGGGGCTGAGCAGCTTCCTGCTGGGAAGGGGAGTGTGGCTAATTCCAGTTCATTACAGAGGGAGTGCAACCGACACCTTTTCCTTCAATCTGTGACAGCGGTGGTTGCTATGGAAACCTTCCTAGGAATGACCTCTTTTAGTATTTTAAATACATAAGCTGAAAATTCGCTCATTTTTTTTCTAACAGTGTCTAAATTTCTTTGGGATAGGCAAACTGTGAATGAATTCAACGGTCTGTGGATTCAATCTCCAGGAAATTCGTGGCATGGATTCCGTGTGCTGCGTGCATTTGAATGTGCCTGTTTGCTTGCCTAGAAAGCATGCAGACAAGGACACGGTGGGGCATGGCCTTGATTCCCTAACTCGGCTCAGAGTTGCAGTTTTAATTACACCTGTGAAAGACCTCTGAATTATCTTGTGCAACATCAGTTAATACCTCAAATAATTAGCTTTGATAAATGTAGTGAGTTGAGCACTCCTAGGTAATTGCTTTGTTTCACCTGAGAGATTTTTGCCTTTCAGCGGTGGGTTGGCAATTCCCATGCATGCTTTCTAAGTCTGCTTGTAAACACTTTGGGAATGAATACAGTCAGGAGTAGAGAAGGAGGAGCACATGGGTTGCCATAATGATCTGGAGGAAGAAAAAATGCTCTGTTAATATGACGTTGATTTCAACGTGAGCAGTGGCAGGATTTTCAATAAGCAGGTGCTTAAATAAACGGTGATTTATCGGTAGGTGTAGAACATGAAGGATCTTTACAGATTGCCAAACTAATTTGAGGTAATACTGCACGCTTACCCAGCACAGTTCCACAGAAGAGTAGCATCTCATCTGTTCATGTGCAGAAGTAGGCTTTGAAGAAGCCAGCCAAAAATACTCTAACTCTAGAAGTAGATCACCAATATCAACATTTCAAGTCCCAGGAAGGGGGACATCATCTGCTTGTGGGCAGGGGGAGATTTCTATGTGGAAGCCAAGGCTCATAGTACCATGTCAGTCTTGATAGACAAGTCCAGACATTTATAATCAAGTTATAATATTCAACAGATGACCTCTTCACTCAAGGTGTTGCATTGTATAGGATTTGGTTTGTCTGCCACCCTCTGCAGTGTCTGGCACAGGACAATGCCTATCAAGTTGCAGCTATTTTGAAGCAATCAGTTTTCACTCAAAACTTTTAAGCCAGTACCTGCCATCTTCCAGGTCTTGACAAAACACTCCTAGTCAGGATAAACACAATTCATGTATGGTTGAGATTTTTTTCAAACAGCATGATAGCTTCTAGTTCATTATTCTGGAGATTTACATACAAAAGAAATCGGAAAGCAGCAGAACTGCAGTAGTGCTGACACCAGCATAAAAGATGAATGCTTAGTACAGCAGAGTGATGGAAAGTTCATGATTGTGTTCCCAATCACCTGAGCTGAAAGACATTTTTTAAGTGAAAAATTCATGCATTCAGAGACCTGAATTCTGGCTGCACTTCCAGTGTCATGCACTGTGCAAGGTAGCACAGAAGATTTAATTTATGCTATAACAAACTAATTTTAAAACAGATCATTGCACTGAGTATAACTTCCCATGTTAAAAAGCAGAAACTTCTCAAATAGAGTTGATGAGAGAAATGTACATAGCCTTTTTTCCACATATTTGAATAACTTTTCAGAGGTTTTCAAACCTGTGGAAAACTCTTGTCCTGTTCAGATCTCTGTCAACTGGAATAATAGAATTATCAAGTAAATTGTGCTTTTTCTGAGACTCGTGATGTTTCTATCATGCCAAATTTATCTACCTTTTTTCTGCACCTGAAAGTTAAACATGTGTTGTTTTGTTTTCTTGTAATTATTTAACCAAAGAAAACTTATTTATAGTTATCTTTCAGCTCTGGAGGAAATATCTGGTTTAGCAGTTTAACAGTTTTACCTCCTTTTTATCTTCTTGCACGGGTTCCATTATTCTGTTTAGCTAGTACCTTTTAAAGATAGAATTAAAAGTAGACTGTCATAAATTGTTTTACGTGTTTCCTTTATTCCATGTAAACAATGAGGTATCAGGCTGCTGTTTAAGGAGTCGATGTGAATTAGTCTTCTGATAAAGTTGTCCTTCTAAATTGTTTCATTGAGCAGGAAACACTTGATGCATCAAGAAAAGGCAAGGACTGTGCAGAAACTAGAGTGGAGTCATATGTTCCATGTTCCAATAAAGTAATGTTATAATTCCCTATATCATGGGAAAGTGATTCTTCAGTCCTTGTGAAAACATTATTATGCTGTTAGTTTGTTTTCTCACTGTTTGTATGCCTGCTGTTCTAGGACCCAGTGCTCCTAGGTTAGGTGGAGTGCAGCAGGTAACCAGTGGCCTGTGTCTGAGGTGGATGGGGGCAGCACTTCTGCCTCCAGTGTCATGCCCCTGCCACTCCCTCAGAGAAGAAAAACTGTTCAAAGCCTGGCAACACGTTTTAGACTAGAAAAAGCATAAAATGACCAATATAAGTAATTTTTTTTGATCCCCAGATAAGTGTAAAAATTTGACCTTTCTTCTTTGTAAGTAATCAATCTTTTCTCTTTATCCATTTTAAGCATTTTCTTAGGCTTGTTATTTTTTCTTTAGCTGTCTGCATTTTGTACAAACTGTTTCAGCCAGCATAAATCTATATAACATTTTTAATCTTTCCTTTGTTTTTAAAGATTAAGGAATTCAACAGTAAGGGAAAAAGGTAATCACTAGTTTTATGTAGACTTTGACGTTTTATAAATATTGACTGTTAAATTCTCCAGGAACTGTTTAGACTATAAACCTGAGGTGTTTTACCACCTGCTTCTGAGTAATTGCTATCCTTGCAGGCTTGGTCTGGTGCTTGTGACAAGTAGCTGGAGATCAAAGACTATTTATTATTTTTTTTTAGCATGTACAAAAATCTTCATCTTCCTAGCTCGGTTTGTGAGTATCTCAGACATGAAGCATGAGTTAAGTAGCTAATTAGTAAGAGTGTGGCATCTAATTTGAAAACAAACCACACTTTTTGAAAAGAGTTTTTGTTTTTATGAAAGTGGGAGGGAGGAAGGTTTCAGCAGCTTAGTGCATTAATCTGTTCTGGAAAAAAAAAAAATGTTACAAAATAAGAGAGGAGACTGCAGAGTAATGTACGGCCATTGTGTGTGGCTCCTTATGTTTATTCACAAATATTAATGGTTGAGTGGAAATGAGGTGGTGGTGCATGGCTGCAAATATTTGCCAGAATGCATTTGTCCTACACAATCATCTTTGCTATAGAGGGGAAAAAGTGTCAAAAGGCAAGCAAATTTTACAGCTTTGTATTTTCTCCCTCAAAGCAAAAAATCGGCTTTCTCAGCTGGAGTGGGAGTAGATCAATGGCATTGTGCTCCTGAGAGAGGCCTGAAGCATCTCTAAAGGCTTCTGCTTCTGGTAGACAGAATTTGCACCCAGGATCTTCCCTCCTGGGGCATCGGCCCTATGTAGCTGCTAGTGTGTTTTCTACTGGCATGTAGCAGCCTCTGTCCTACTGCTTGGCTGCTTTTCTTTGTTTCCTGTATTTATTTATATGAAATACTTTGTTTATATAGGATCCAAACCAAGACAAATCTTAACGCTTATCTCTTATTCCGTGGTTTGGGGTATTACTGAGCAATGAATAAAAACATATAATAGAGCCTGCAGTGTGCCTCTGAATGGCCGGTGTCTTCCAGGGATGCAGTTCTACTTACCAAGTAAAGAGAGGGCCTGTGCCAGCAGGCAGAATGAAAAGTTGGAGTTAAACTAAATACATTTTATCTAGAAGTTTGAATTTCACTGCTCAGCCAAGTCAGACAGATTTGAGTAATTACCCTGATGAATACTTCATGTCCTTACTTTCTTGATTACTTGGTAAGACTGGAGTAAGGCTCTTGTCTTACATGCCAAAAAGAGCTTGTTTGTTTGAGTGTAAGAGTTGAAGACAAGGGTCTTGTGATACAATTACATATATATACTACAAAAACATCTTACCTGAACCTGGAGCTTCAGTCCGTTTGGGATTGTCTTCATTAGCAGACACACACTTTGCCATCCCATTGGATTTGAAGAGAGATCTGAAATGTGAAAGTGCTGTCTCTTCATTTCCAGTTTTAAACATCAGGAAAAAGGAAAGCATGAGCAAAGCTCTTGGAAATAACAAGTATTGTGAATGGTGATACCAGGCAGATGCAATATGACTTATGAATAGATAGCATCTTTGTCACTTAAAACCAGATGTGTACAGCAAACGCTGTCAGTGTTCTGTAAGGATCTGTGTGCTTTCTTCAAAAATACAGATCACAGAATCATAGAACGTTAGAATGTGAGGGGTTGGAAGGGACCTGGAAAGATCATCCAGACCAACCCCCCTGCCAGAACAGGATCACCTAGACCAAGTCACACAGGAACGTGTCCAGGCGGGTTTTGAATGTCTAGAGGAGACCTCCCTCACCAGGTTTAGTTTTAGGGAGGCCTTAGCTTTCCTTGTTGCATCCCTGCATCCTCTGACAACCTCCCTGTATTCTTCCCAAGTGGCCTGCC